>MU157852.1:16201-243535 GCA_015657495.1 Crepidotus variabilis | reverse complement strand
GTGTTTTTGGCCTCAATTTTGACTTCAATTCTCATTCTATTTCTCTGAAAATTGAAATGAAAATTGGCATCAAAAACGGCTCAAAAATGTTACTGTGAACTACCCTATTACCTCGGTAGGCGTGTAAATAATTGGCACCACTTCTTTGAGGTGCCTGGACAGGAGGGAATAATAAAGCGTCCAGTTCTGCGCTTTTAGACTTGCCAAAAAGACGTTCTTGGAGATCGGTGTCTGACGACTCTGCAATTGCTCGTACGCTCTTTCGCATTGTTCATCGAGGGAATTAACGCGATAAGGAAGCCTTCCATCCAATCCAAACTCTTTCCGTTCGGCAATGGAGAAAGCCGTTCCCTTGTTGAGACGAGGTGATGTTAGTAGACCTTGTCCTCGAAGAGCGACTTTGAGAACATTTGAGAGATGAGCTTCCGTTTTCACAGAAGGTAGTGACATTGTTGGTTCAGTAGAAAGAGTAGGATGTAGTTCTAGAGGCCAATTGACGTATGTCTTAAATACATGTGGATCATTGTCCAAATCTGAACACGATCATCTTTAAGTCATGACGAGTGCATTCTCGAGCTCGTAAGTCCGTGGTTCTATGAATAACCATGTTCGCTTCGCTTGCAATAAGAGTAGTTGTCTAGGTGTTGGCCAGCTTGTTCCATCGGCACTGGAGAGATTAATGACCAGCGGTTTTCGCTGAAATCTCGTTTCCCATCATCGCAGCCGAGCTGTGGAGCAAATGGATTTGGAAACAAGATAAGAACTGACCGTCGTTTAGCTCCATTTGTATAGTAGTTGTTCCACTCGGGCTCAGCGGCTTCAACCATCCCAAGGAGTCGCCGTTTTGTGGAACTCCTTGTTTGCTGCATAATGTCCGAGAATACTTATGTGGCGTTGCTAAGATTTTCTTGAGGAGAGCTTCGGGTGTTTGGCAGTATTTTCAGCATTGAGTTGTGAAGTTGTGGACTGGGGAGGATGTGGACGTTGAAAACAAAGGAGTGTGTGGAAATATACCTTTGGCCTGTGGCAGGGAGTTTTGTGATTTCGTCACTCTTGATCAATCATTCAGTTCTGTTGCTCCTCCTACCAGACTCCAAAAGACCTGTAAGAAACTTACTGGTTAAGAGCAAAAGTGTGTGTCTGAAAGCTCGAAAAAACCCAACCACCACTGCTGAAATTACTTGGAAGGTGCGCATATTCTTCTGTTATCTCTCAATTTCGATTTACCCCAACTCATCATATACTCCCTGTAGATAATTCACGAGTTGCCCACCGAGCTTCAGTGTGCTATACTCGACAAAATTGCAGACCTTGACCCATGCTCTGCGACACAGCTCGCTTTAACGTGCCAAACGTTAATGAGAGTTTGCGGCGTGCACTTCAAGAGTATCTTCTTGTATACCACCGTCCACCCAACCCCTCCGCACTCCAGATCGTTGCACATCTCACAAAATATAGACGCCGAGCTTCTGCTCAAGGCTTTCGATATAATTCCTTCGCTCGCGGACACCATCCAGACCCTTCATCTGTTCGTCAACCAGACGCAGCTTCACTACACAATATCTCGCAACCTTTTTGTTCGAATTTTGTCGAAGCTGAACAATATCGTTACTTTGAACTTTTATCTCGATGATAAACGTTGGCCGCCTGAAGAAAAACAACCCATCATGAGTGAAGTAGTTCATCGACTTTTGGCGTCACAATCTTTTGTCGAAGCTTTCTCTTCTTTGGCTGTGGGATTTCAATCTCAACATTCATCCCGTTCCATCTTCACTCAAAGAGTTGCATTTGGATTATGCTTTGTCCTTGCTCTCCAACGCCTCTGAAGTCGTCCAAACCAAAACTCCTCCCTTCATACATCGTCTGGATGTTTTGCCCGCGCGGCAAGAATACTCCTCATGGCTACCGTGGACCTTCTACAACACAACTAACACTCCGCCTCCACTAGTTAAGGCAATGAAGTCATTCGACTGTCTCACACCAGCCATTGACTTTACCCAATTGAGAGAGCTCTCCATCGACGTGAGATCTCAGAACAGGCTCTTCCTATATCAGCAGATTCTCAGTAGTGCATTTCATTTAAGGAAGTTGTCCGTATCGTTGGGTGAGCTTTCTTTGGCTTCCTGCTGGATTTGAGATTTTATTGACTGAGTTATGCAGCGGCTGTTGTTCCCCTCTACCCCACGTCATGACCCCAGTTCGCCGGCATACAGCAACTCTGGAGTATCTGGAAGTCATTTGCAACTCAGGGAAGCAACCCACTGACGAACTGGTTGAACAACTGAGGATCATTGGTTCCGAAGGCACAATTTTGTATACCATCAAGCTCGATGTGTATGCCACTTATGAGGCCAGCATTGGGTTCCCGCTTACTGGGAGGCTCAGCTGTTGCAATGATTTCGACGAGCTCTTCTCCGACGTGAAGATGTGGCCCGCTTTGAGTAAGCTTTCATTACATATAAACATGCATGCGCCAACCGTGCTCCCTCCGGAGGAGGTTGAACGGGTGCCCCAACGCCACTTCCCTCACCTAATGCACAGGCCTCACTTAAACTTGTCTGTTCAGTTTGGTTACCTTGAACGCCCTTAGAGTCAGATGTACCTCCACTTTGATACCACCTCCCGAAAATTAATCATTCTATTCACTTCACAACACGCAATCATGAAATTCATTGCCCAGTACGATACTGTAAATCCCAAATGTTTAAACTTTTAAATTCTTGAGTTATAAGTTACAACCGACGAAGTTCATGATCGTTGATACTTAAGGTTTCGATTATTGAACCTGCGTTGTTGTCTTTGATGTTAGAATGTGTTGTACAACAAGGCCACGGCCGAAGAACTAAACCCAATTACTCAGTGTTGAACACAGCCTTTTGAACCGCGGCTCGACCAGAGAATCTGAAGGAGGCTACGAGACTAAACTTGGACTAAATGGGTTCGACAGTTGAGGGGCCTCGGCACCGAGCATTGTTTCTCACAATACCACTAGCGCGCAGGCAAACAAACAGACACAGAGCAACATCGAATCAGTGATCGTCTCAAACAGTCATTGAGCAGTATCACTTCGTCGGCCGGCTCTCCTGCAGTCAGAGCCATCCTATCGCGGTTTCTTATCTTCCTCGTAACGGTGCACGGTGCCTAGGACGTGTCGCTTACTCACCTCTGACAACAATAACTGGAGTTGGTCCTTCTCCCAGGCTTTCTTTCAAGCTTTCTACGTAAACGCTGTTGACGTTGTGCTTTTAAACCTTGACGTGCGGAGAAGTTGAGACTTGCTCACTTATCATCTCAACAAACTTTGGCTGTACCACCAAATTCTTATCATATATCTACTGACTCACCACGGCATATCGCACCACCGGAATGCCACCTCATAAAGCAAGGACGAGCAGTGCGGTTCGGCACAACCACCATGGGATTCATTCAAGATCTAGCTCTGCAACACGGCTGCCAGGTACTGGTGCAGCAGGAAATATGAATCTGCAGCTCACGCAGAAAGATGTAAGTCCTTTATCCATCCATCACATTTGTCATCTTTTCCCTACTGGTTCGGAGTAGACAAGTTATTGACATCTGCCCATAGCCTCACCTAGTTGGTAAACTCACGCGTACGTCCAGCTCGCAACGAGTCCATTCGAAGGAACATCTTGCGGCGGGTTTGGGGATGACCCAGAACCCTAAACAGAAACCTCAACCACAGAACCATGCGCACGCGCAATCAAGAGCTGGTGTCAAGCCGCAACAACAGCAACAAGCTACCGCTAAAGGCACGCGTGCAGGCTTTGCAATGGCTCCGTCTGCGGACGGTTCCGATTCCTCTGAGGAGGATGAAGAGGAAGAAGAAGATAACGAAAGAAACGACAAAACTGGTGATGGGGACGATGATGAGGAATGGGTTTCCACTGCAGAAAGTGGCGCTGCTACCCCAAACCATCTCGAGTCCGATTCTGACACGGAGGCAGAGGTGGATACGGAGCCTATCAAAGGGTCCACGGTCAAGGATGCGCAAGGGGCCAAAGTAGACAAGAAGGGCCACGCCAACCCAAATCCCAAGGGTGTTTTAAACACGGAACAAGTTAATACGCAACTACTTCATCAACAGAATCAACAACAACAACGCGATAGTTCTAGAGAGCAGAAGTCCCGTCCAGATGCCCTCAAGAGAAATGACACGGCACGCGCAGGCGATTTTGTTATCGCGAAACCTCCTCCGCTCGTACCTGTTTTACAACAAATGCAGCAGCCTGTTATACCTGTTACAGCACAGCCTGCACGTACACCCACCACTGCTACAGGTGCGCCGGTACAGCACGCACGGCATCGAGCAGAGCAGCATGTGCCTGTTCTACAAGCTCCTCCAGCTGCACAAAAGTCTACCAGTGATAGGGAGAGAGGGAGAGGCGTGATGGAGAGAGAAACTTCGATAGATTCCACGAGTACGACCACGAACGGAAGGAATCGTCCTTCAAGTAGAACTAATTCTGCTCCTCAAGGACGGCAACTTGCGGCTCAAACCCAAGGGCAAGCACAATCTCGACCAGAACGTCCCAAACGATCTCGTCCACCATCTACGCATTCCATTACGAAAGCCGACGGACAACATCTTCGTCCACACCCCCTTATTCGTGGGCATTCGTTCAATGCTGCTGCTTCGGGTACTTCGGCACCTGGTTTGACTGTAGGCGGTAGTACTGGACCAGCTTCTCTCATGGTTGGAGGTGCTGCTGCGACACCCAAACCAGCCCCTCTTGCACCTTTGACGGTTATACCGACCTCGTCTGAGTATCCAGATGTCTCTGCCAGCACCCCGCCTCCTGCAAGTGGTTCCAGCAGTATGAAAGGTTATTTCATGAGCTCCAGTCCGGCAAGTATGAAGACGATGCCTACGACTTCTCCATCCTCCGATGGTGTTGGCGGAAACAGCGATAAGAGGAGACAGAGTTTCTCTAGCCAACATTCGGTTACTACTATTCCTGTTCATTCCACGATCATTCGTGAACCAGCAGCTCAACCTGCACCCTCTGGGTCTGGATACTCTTTCGGGTATCCAAGAGCAAGAACATTGAGCACGATGTCTACCAACTCTTCGAGCGCTGCGTTGTCTGCTTTGGCACAACAACTCCCATCGGGGGTGTCCTCGCCACACCCATCCACTCATTACTCTGCATCACCTTACCACCCTCACACTCAACCGCATTCGTCAGCATCTTCAATTTATTCCTCGACGTCCACTTACCAGGGCGGCTATCCTTCCGCCCATCCGCACCCATCCTCCTCGGCATATCATCCACATTCTGCGCATCCGTCTTATCCAAGCACACGTCCACCGTCTCCATTGGCGCCTCCACAGATTTCTTTCTTCCCGCCCGTTAATCCATATGCGAATGTGGAAGGGATACATCCGTTATTGCCAAATCCGTATTTGTGCAATCATTTGACGGTATTGAGTAGAAAAGCACCAATCAGGGAGTCTTGGGAAAGGGTTATGAAGGCGAGAAAGGGTGTTGGACAGGCCTAAGGCGGGATATATCGGTCCAGAATCTGATCTGCATAAGTTGCAAGCCCACTTCTACTTTGCTTGTTTCATGTTTTCTGCACTTTCTCTGTTGCTTTTAACCTCTTGACCATAGTACGATAGAGGTTGGAGATTCACACTATTCGAACGCTCTTTTTTTCTTTGTTATCTTTTTATTCCCCCACCACTAATGTACCATTATTCCACGATTCACCTTTCTGCCCTTGTGGTTCTGGTCCTTCGTCGAACTCTCTTTCTCTCTGTCTCTGTCTCTCTGCTTTTGCTGTACCTCTCAGCACACTTCTAGCGGCCTATATTCTGTATACTACAACTCTGTTTATTTATCTCTAACATTCTACAATCTTTTTGCTTTACTCCCTACTCCCGGGTCCCGTCGGTGTAACTGACAGTTGAAATCTATTTTCGTCACGCGTCAACACCTCCACGAAGATGAATACGTGACTGACGGCGTGGCATTCCCGGCAGCTCTGCGCTTTTCTTCTTAGTTTCATCCCGTCGTTCTCATTCTCGGTTTCTATACATTCAAAACCACTAATCTAAGGTCTACAAGCTAGGATGTGGCTCTCAGATGGTCAAAGTGCGTGCTTCAGGGATACAAAGTAGAAGTGCACGCCGAGGTGCTGACACGTTTACTTTCTGAAAACAGAAATTGGTGTAGCGCTCACTACGTTTGGCGCACTCTTCATGCTCTTGGGGGTTATGCTATTTTTTGATGGTGCACTCTTGGCTTTGGGAAACGTACGATTATCCTTCATTAACACCCCAAGGGAGTGCTAACACCAAATTCTTCCGCTCGTAGATCCTCTTCCTCTCTGGTCTAACACTCATCATCGGCCCACACAAAACTTTCTACTTCTTCGCTCGTAAACAAAAGATCCGTGGAACAGTCTGCTTTTTTGGTGGTATTCTCTTGGTATTCTTCAAATGGCCATTTGTAGGTATGGTTGTGGAGACTTTTGGCTTCTTGAATTTGTTTGGGTATGTCCCCCTTGCTTTTACTCTGAAGGAAAATTCATGATTGACTTGATATTTGCTTTGTTAATGTAGAGACTTCTTCCCTGTAATTATCACTTTCCTGCGGCAGATTCCATTCGTCGGAACTTTCCTATCGTTACCATATATTCGGGGTGTACGTGTCTCACTTTTCATACTGCACCTTCCACTAATTCACAATCTGCATTGTTTAGTTCGTAGACCGCATTGCTGGATCCAGGACATCGGCAGTATGAAATTTAAACTGCTTTGTGTACATACAGCGCAAATAGACATGCGTTATTCGAAAGCTTCACATTTTTTGCAGCCTTACAACAAGAAAGAGTTCCATGCTTAGTGCTTAGTCCCTCTTATCTTTTACCTCCTCCACAACTCCCGTCTCATTCGACTTTTTCTCATCGGATTCATGTTCTACGACTTCCAAGGCAACTTGCCGCTTTTGCTGGTCAAATTCATCGACGGTCCTGAAGCGGAAGCCATTTTTCTTCGTTTGGTCAACAACCATTCCCCTGATTCTCAATTCAGCTCGCTGCAAAATTTGCGAAGTACTCCTACACTCACAAAGCGTAGATAGTCATCGCGATATATCCTGATAGAGGAACCAAATATGAACGACGTGAGGATATACGGTCGCCGACTGAGGCTTGCGCAGGAGGATACCATGCGCCTCCTCCAACGCCCTGTAAGTAATACATTAGCCTCAATACCAGTCAAATTGGTTGACATGTCTGTTACTAACCATAACAATCAAACCAGATCCCTGTTTTGTGTGTACACCCAAACCCTTGGTCCCCAACGTAAAGATGCACTATACCCAATATTTGGACATGAGTCAAATTTTGCAGTTCTTTAAGGAGCGGAAGAAAGCTTACGGGGTAACAAATCGACTCAAAGAAGAACAACCCGAACAAACACCCTACTCCGGCTTTTCCTGTCGCCAGTGCGACACCCAGCGTGAATGTGCAACAAGCGAATCCGTAGATCGTTAAAAGAAGTGCGGGGTCGACGAAGTTGAGAATCAACACGCCGACGAACCTATGGGAATCGATTGTCAATTCATATCATAAATGGAACCGGCTTACAGGACGCCGACTCACCGTCCAAGTGTGAAAGTCATCTGGCAGAAAGAGAACAGTTGACTGGCTCGAGATTTATCAATACCGATGCCTTGCTCGCTCATAAAATTAACCGCCATTGAGGCAACGCCGACTTGGGCTCCGCTACATTCGGGTGATTAGTTGATATCTCTTGAATTCCTTTCTAGCAATGGATAAACGGAGCTTACACATAGGCGGTCTGGGCGACAAATCCGAAGAGACATCGGTATTGCTTCCAAAATGATTCAGGTTTCGCATCTGGCCCTTCAAGTTCAGGGAGTTGTTGAAGGATGTATTCTTCCTCGATTTCAGGAAGATGACAAAAGCTGCGTGAGTCCCGTGTCAGCAGGATGGATCCACAAGAGAAAAGGTTTGCTTACTAGAAAAGGATGTTTAGCACAACCCCAAGACCCGATACAGCCAAATAAACCCTAGACGAGTAGAAAATGAATCATCCAGCTCATCAAAGCAGAAGCCGATAGATCGTACCATTGTACTGTGTCGAGTGAGTTTGCATTTTTGCCGAGGAAAAACCATCTTGAGGCGATAAGGGGTCCAGCAAAAGATGCTACTCCCTGGAATCCTTGACTGAAATTCAGACGAGCTGCCGCGTGTTTCGGGCTACCCAATACTGCAATGTAAGAATTGGCTGCGACTTCCAAGGTGGCGAGACCACATCCTGGCAAAAGGTTATGAAACGGAAAGTGAGGCCTAGCCGACATAAACTTACCGATAACGAATGTGCATCCAACGAAGCCACCATATTTTGCAAATTTTGCTGACGGCCAGAAGAAGACGGCGCCTATAGAATGAATGAGAAGCATATAGCCTGGAAGATAGTCTCAGCTTGCCTAGGCTGTAGAGCAATAGTCCAAGATGAATACCAGCTTTGTAGCCGAATCTATTCATCTAAAGTACAGTTCATTGTAGGCCATCTTGAATAAATCGATTGACGTACAAACATCCCAGCGAATGGTGACCATACGACATACGCTCCGAAGTATGCCAACTGAAGTAGTGTACTCTTCGTCTTGTTGATTCCAAAAATCTGCTGGAAGTGCGCATTTAAAACATCAAGTAGCTATATCCACCGCAGCCATTTCAGTTCCTTGTTATTGGTGAATGAAATTGAAGAGCACTCACACCATACGCGAAGCCCCCTTGCAGTAGAGTTTTGGTCTGAGCCTCGAGGCGATACTTGACAGGCGAAAAACTCACAAGTAAAGAACAGAGAGGTAACCAGCGCAAAAGCAAAGAGCCATTGACTGCGGGTTAACTGAGAAGCTAAATTGAAATTCGTTCAGTTCGTATGACGTTGGGGAATCCCTGAAAGAGAGTCGCGTTACCTGTTAGAGGTACCTTTGTGGCTGGCCTGCGAGGTTCCATAACGTCCAGTAGAGAAAGGTTGGCTAATCAAAAAGAGGAAAGGGGAGCTTTGTATTGTCTTTCCCGATCCACAACTTCGACACAGGAGTCTGGTGAAGAAGAAGGCCCGTTATTCTGTCCGAAGGGGCGTTTATAGATTACTTCCAGAGCCCCATTGCTACCCCGCTGTACAGCGTGCATTCAAGTGATGGAAGCTAACTCAGCTGCCTTATGGTCTTATAACCACGGTCACTGGGACGTACGGAGTACAATATTGTATGATGTGCGTTTTTCCGGGCCATAGATTGTTTTTAGAATCCAATCAGCGGCTCAAAGAACCAGCCAAGTTGCAGATGAAGTGAAAATAGCTGGAGACAACGCTGAATGGCATAGTGGCGTGGGTTACACATGACCATTTCTGTATATGATAGCCCTCTGGAATCGGATAAGATGTGGAAATGTCGTAGCCCCAGATGACGGTTCAAGGTGGGTATCGTCTGGCGCCTCGGAGGCGGCGGGCCAAGCCGGTCCGTCCGGAACACTCAAGCGCCCACTGCCCAGGCGTCTCTCGTTGGTCTCTCGTTGGTCTCTCAATAACTAGTCTCGCCAAATCGTGAGATACATAGTCTGAGTCCGACCTTTGTCACAACTTGTGAGTCGATCTCTATTTCGGTCGAACATATGTGCATCACTGGCAGTAAATATCACAAATACTTACATTCTGATTAGTTTATTTGCGGCCCTCTTTAAAGGGGCAAACTTGAGTCCTGATCGGCGATGGTTCACGCAAAATTTCAGCACGCTCTGATAGTGAGTGGCATTCGCCAGGGAAAAATTAAACAAGTTGACATATCTGAAAGACTCTAGATGCAATACAATGGGATAAAAGCCCAGTACCCTGGAGAAGGGCGCCGAAAGTGGTGTCTTCGTGTTCTGTACGAATCCTGGCCTACTATCACTTCCGAGGTACAGCCACCTGATTTTGGGACGAGTATAGTACCAGTACGTACATTCGTAGCCATAGACTATACTCTTTACCTAGTTGTATTTGTCCAGGATGACCCAGATCCTCAGGATGGTCTCCTGGAAGACGAAGAGCTGGGACTGATCATTCGAACGGATTTCACAAACGATACCGCGTGGAGCAACTTCTACAATAAAGTCTTGGAGACGCAGAAAGAGCTTGTTTCGGACTTGAAAGCAGGAGCCTCTGGGTCGGCAGACGATTCTGTGGACACAAAAGCCGATGTGGCGATGAACGACGTATCTCAGACCACTGATGACAACTCTAAATCTGGATCGGACTGTGAAAGCGCCCCAGATATCGTCAAATTCTTATATCCACAAGATCCAGAAACAAGACAACAATTGACCAACCTCAGTAACCTGAAAGCTCTACGTCTCTACAACGACGTCGGCATTCGGACTGCGCCAACCCGTCCAGAGGGAACAAAACCAATTTCTCCTTCAAACCCCTTGATCGATCAAAATGGATGGCAAGAAATTTATAGTGGCAAAAATATTTGGATTTATGATTCACGTTCGAACACTGACGAGTGCGTGCGCGTCGTTGCACAAAAGAGCGATTTTTATGGAACTGCAACGTGAGTTGTTATTAAGATATACTCAACGACCAGCTGCTTCACGTTCTTTGGCAGTGGGGATAGCTGGAGAGCACGAGGCACTTATGTTTGTGAATTGCAATTCAGTATGGCATACCAGGGTATGAATATCAGCTTCAATGGTATGGATGGTTGGGACCATGCTGAGCGATCGAGAAATTTAAGAGAAGCCTTGGAACTTTAATCGAGAGGTTTTGGCATGTTTTTTGTCATTTTGCAAGTACAATAACAAAGATAAGCATCCATCGTGAACTACATCCAGTCGGAAACGAAGGTTCGATATTTTATGAGGTAACGGTCCAGACGCGGAGGACATTGTCGGTGAAGCCAGCAAATAAGGTCTGGCCGTCTGATGACCATGCAATCGAAACGCACTCCGGTTGCCTGGCGTCCTCGCGAACGTCAGTGTAGGCAGGCTTGAGTTCGTCGACGATAGATCTAAGATTTTCTAAGAATACGAACAAGACCAGTCGTGAAACAACTTACTTGCTCTCGAGATCAAAAATCTTGACACAGCTGGCGGTAGCAGCGCACAGCCAGTAACGATTGGGGGAGAAGACGAGGGCATTGACGATGTCACCTGCTTCGAGAGAGTAAAGGTGCTTGCCCTCGTTCAAGTCCCAAAGCATGGTAATACCGTCCTTACCACCTGAGGCAGCGAGAGAGCCATCAGGAGAGACTGAGACGGTGTTGACGAAGCCAGTATGTCCGTAATGGTTGGTCTTGAGCTTGAATTTGGACAGTTCCCAGACCTATCATAGATGTTAGTAAGAAATCTTCATGTAGGCAAATAAAGGCGTCAGAGATCTTGGTGGAAAAGTTGTCTCATTGGGCGATGAACCCTCTGAAGTAGCAAATATAAAGAATAACATCATACGCCAAGATGGCGAAAATAAATCTGTGAACCCATAAACTGACCTTGACTACTTTATCCCATCCACAAGAAACGATCACAGGGTTCAAAACATTTGGGCTGAACCTCACGCAAGAGACCCTGTGCGAAACAGTCAGAGTTACTTGAACTTCTTCTTTGAGAACGCGCACCATTCTGTGTGGCCCTCCTCCTTGATATCGTACTTGCATTCACCAAGCGTATTCCAGAGTTTTATTGTCTTGTCGCGCGAACCGGAGACAATTTGTCGGTTGTCAGCACTGAAGCTGACGGACAGGACGTCGGAAGTGTGTCCAACAAAGCGACGTGTGGTCAATCCAGTGTTGAGATCCCATAGACGAAGGGTGTGGTCCCAAGAAGAAGACAAGGCGAATTGACCATCAGAAGAAATGACGACGTCAGAAACAAAGTGGTTGTGTCCGTGAAGAATTCGTTTCGGGTAGCCGTAGGAGTCCTCATCACGAGTTAATTGCCAGACAATGATGGTCTTGTCTGTTTGGATACAAAAGAGATTAGATTTGTACTTCGAGCCCATGAAAGTTTAGCATACCCCGCGAAGCGGTCAAGATCATGTCCGGGTTCTCTGAGGAGGTAGCGATGGCGGTGACCCATCCTTTGTGGCCTTCTAGAGAGCCAAGGAAGCGCAATGATTCGGACATTTTTAGTTCGAGTACGATGGGTTGGACGACGACGAAATCTTGTTCGCGGATGCGCGAAATCCGTCACAGTCACCCTTAGCCACCGTGACCCACATCTGTACAGTTCCTGGCAAATGCCGCCGATGAGCTTTGACGCAACTGGTCGTTCAGCCTTATCTCTCGTTGGCAACACGTGGGCCAAAAGTCAAGCTGAGAACAAGATGTGGACAAAGCTGACGTTCTTCTTCCTATTGCCGTTCACGAGCGGTTTTAATTATGTCTGAATCGTATCCCATTCCTGTTATCAGTGAGCTAGCTTTGTACGAGAAATTGTATGAGCAGGACTCAAACCATCGTTACAGTTGACACGGATCCTGGCGTAGATGATACCATTGCTATGTCAGCATTCGAGGAACATAGTTTCTTCCAAATCTAATTTATTACTCTCATAGATTGCTTGCGCTTGCCTCGCCAGAGATCAACATCGAGGCTTTCATTGCATGCTTTGGTCAGCGCCCAATTTACACACAACGTGCTTACGCAGATAGCTCACTTAACCCAGGGAACAGTGACCTTGAAGCCAATTAGTGAGCTCAAGATTGCTTATACAATTATCTTTGAGTCTGCTCACTCTGTTTAGCGTGAACATATTGAAGCTCTATCAAGCCGTTCATGTCCATCTCGAGAAACACCCTGACGAGCGAACTAGATTCCCGAATTTCAGTCCTGATAAGAAACCGACACTAGCTAAAGGAGCGTCCGTTCCTCTTCGGAATGACGCCAATTCGACACGCACTGCACAATACTTTCATGGCAGGTGTGTTGTAATCATTACTTTTCGGGAAAGCATGCTGGACGGTTGACAGGGATGGTCTTGGAGACATTACATCGCGGCATCCTGAGCATTCTATTGGAGAACTTTTTGATCCACATCCATATCTCAATATAACCCAAAAGTCTGGAGTTGATGTTGCTCTCGACATTTTGAGGTCACAGCCACCACGATCAGTAACATATATTGTTCTTGGCCCAATGACCAACCTCGCACAAATGATGAGACGGGACGGGCAACTTGTTCGAGATCGCATTGGTCGTATAGTATCTATGGGTGGCGCACTTGATGTACCGGGAAATGTCAGCCCTGTTGCTGAGTGTTTGCCCCTTTTCCTCCTCCTGGCATCTAGATAGCTGATACATGGCGCAGTCAATTATTACGCAGACCCTCACGCCGTGAAGGAACTCCTAACATCGACGAAAGGTCTACCCTTGGAACGTTTCATGATGCTCCCACTGGACATTACCACACCCCATGAACTTCCGTTTCCTCTCTACCAGGAAAAGATAGATCTTGCCTTCCGCAACGCCTCTGTTCCCTCACTCGCGTTTGAGAAAAACCCCATAACGCATTTTACCAGTTCCTTTTTGGAAAGGACAAGGGATGTCATGCTCGAGTTCGGTAAAGATGCCATGGAATTACACGACATCGTAGCTGTGTGGTGTGCAATAGTGCATCGACCTTTCCCTGAAGACAAAATTATGACATTGGCCGAAGGGTGGCGAGCCCATGCCCGTGCCTTCGAGGTCGAGTGGTAAGTTTTGTATTGCCATGGGAAATGGTCTTTATTTGAGATTTCACCCAGCTCTGGTGATTTGACGCGTGGCATGCTGGTTGTGGACAGGCGCGAAGATGTTGCTGCGTATCCTTTAGGAACAATTCGCTCAGAGGCCCAGCGTGAGCCTCATAAGGATCAAGAACACGAAAAACCTCCAGCGACAGAAATCGACAAAGCTGATATGATAGACATTGTAACAGGGTCGGCTGGCCATTTTCCAGGAGTCATAACGATCTACAAAACTCCAGGCCCCAGAGCCTTACTTGAAATCTTATTCAAGAGAATCTGGGGGATCAAGTTGTAATGTAGATAGAAACAATACTAGAACAGTTTATTAAGCACATCGTCGTATACAGATATTTTGAATCTACCCCTCTGAGCATTTTCGAGTTCGATCTGCTCAAGCTCTGATTTGAAATCGATAGAGTCCAAAGGCGTTAATGGGTCTTTCAGCCACAACTTGCAGAGTACGTAAGCGATAGGGAAAATGATGCTAGAAGGGACTGATGTGAGCCACGAAGATGCAACGGACGTTGTAACTGTACCAATTCAGATAATTAGAAAAAAATCCAGATGGATCAAAGTTTGGAAGCACGGCATTCCAACCCGACAATATCAACACCATGACGTTAATCAATAACCCAAAGTACTGAAAAAGAATGGTTGGAACTGCAAAAATAGGTCGAAGAGTAATAGACACACCGTGATGTATGGTTGGAATGGACTCTTGTAAGGTAATTTGTCTCGCTCAATCCCCTGAATTTGTAACGCACGGTAGAACCGAAGATACGTGATTCCAACAATGACCCATGAAACAAGTCCTGCTGTCGTGACCAGGGATACCAGCCATGTGAAAGCTTGGTACGCGCCATGGTGAAGGCTCGTGTAAGCCACGACACCCCAGACCACAGAGCAGGCCACGGCAACCCAGGGAACCTGATAACGATTTAACTTCAAAAAAACCGAAGGCGCATGTCCCTCCAATGCGAGTCCATGTAGAGTTCGAGACGCTAGAAAAGTGCAAGAGTTGCCCGAACTGAACGCCGATGTGATAACCTTCTCATACTTGGATTAACTTTCAAGACTCGGGGAATCTAACCGGGACATAACTCACCACCGCATTGATGACAGAAGGTATCGTCTGCAGATCATAAGATTGAGCATATGCAAGTCACCAAAAAGCTAACCTTCGCTCCCACATTACGAAAGGCTAAAACAAATGGGCTATGAAGGATCGTTTCGCCACCAGTTAGCCTTTCATCATTGGCTGGGATAGTCAGCGCAATGACGAATATCGAGCAAAGATAGAATACGACCACTCGAGTGAACGTGTTCTTCAACGCTTTTGGAATCGCTGTCCGAGGATTCTGCGTCTCTGCACCAGCAATAGCAACGACTTGCACGTTTCCAAACGCAAAAGCTGCAGATATCATGGAAGACCATATGCCGAGGAAACGGCCCTTGGTGCCGGTATACACGAATTCCCGTAAGAGAGGGTAGGGAGTTTTCCAGTAACGGAAGCCAATGGGTTCATGCCCGGAAAAAGCGCCGAGATCTATGAGGAGGCCACCGACAACAAATGCCACAATAAGCGCTATCTGTTCGGAATTATATCGCTCAGTAACGTCTGATACTGAACATCAACATCTCACCAACCTTGCAGAAGGCAAAGTAGAATTCAAATTCACCATAGACTCGTACCGGAGAAAAGTTAATTATTATTATAGCCACCCAGAGGATGCTGAGAGGCCTTCAGTAATATTTAATTTCTAAAACGTAGTGCACTGACCTTATGGGAATCGCTGGACTGAGTGTTGGAAACCAAAATTGAAGAAGAGTTGTGCCGGCGCTTATTTCTGCAGGCATTGTGATCGCCATAGAATACCAGAAATTCCACCTAAGAGTATGTAACGATATGTTCTCCGTTAAAGCGAAGTGGCCTCGTACCCTACGACAATCCCTGAACTTTTGTCGAGCCACATGCTGGTATGCCTCACAAAACCACCTTCCATAGGTTTGAAGGCTGACATCTCCGCAGACGTGTACGCTGAAAATGGCGTAACTGCTCAGCAGAGAAGCGTGTTTGACATTGAATGATTCTAACCTATCGATGCCGTTACGCTTCCCATCTGTCAAGGTAGTGAGTAAAAGAACCGTTAAGGGAGTTGAGACTCACCAAAGCAAAGCTCAGAACGCACCCGAGAGGTCCTGCCTGCGCTAAAGCTTTCCCACTTGAAAGGAACAAGCCAGTGCCAATCATGCCAGCGAGCGCAATCATGGATAAGCTGATGAAGGTCTACCCGTCAGACCATAGCACGAAGAGAGCCGTTCAACCCGAAGCCTACTGTCGCTCTTGAAGACTGCGTTTTGTTCCTCCATCTCCCAAAGTTGAAAGGTCCGTTTCTTCGTCCACTTCTAAGTTGCTGCGAGAGGCCATATCATCGCTGGTTGGAACTCTTTGGTACCCATTAAGCGTTTGCATGAGTCCGTTCAGCTCTGAGTTGGTCAGCGAAAACCTCGGGAGAAGGTCGACCAAAGGTTAATTCTGGATCCAGTTGACATATAGAGTTCTTTGCCCACGGATGAGACGGAACGCGAAGGGTGCTGTAAGCGTAATTATGGTTTCCAGGTGAGCTAAAAGGAGCCTGTGTTCGGGCGGCAGATGTCATCGTCGAAGCCGGTGGACCCGTCGGATCGATCACCCCTTGAGCCCTGTCACTCTCATATAGCAGGAGTTGCCAAATACGGAACAAACGGTCACGTGTAGACGATTTTGACTGCCATTTTGATGTGCGCCATCTTGCACCGGAATGGCGCAACCTGGTTATCTAGGAAAATGCTTCTCGAGATAAAGGTCGCGGCAGCCGGTTTGATTAGCTCCCACCGGTATCTCTCAAAATATGACAAGGGGTCGCAAAAAGGATCTCACTATTCCTCCAACTCGCAGCCTAGTCCAACAACGCGATTACCGCGCACGGAAGGCCGTTTACATCGCCAGCTTGGAGGAACGATGCAAAAAAGCAGAGGACGAAAACGCTGAGCTACGAAAAGAGATATCAGAGCTTCGCGCGACGCTCTCCAACCCTGCGGTTCTGTTACCAGAAACCGTTCGTATTTATTTGCAACGTTTTTGCGTTACTGTTTGACTGATCATAACTAGGCGGCTGCTTCTGCCGAATTGATGCAGCACCTCTCGTTAGCCAGAGACTCTTTGGCAAGATTCCACGGATTAGCATTTCCTGATGGACACCAACCGAGTAGCAGCCACACCATACCACCTCCGCCATTTCATATGCCAACACCACCATCAAGCTCGCATTACTCCGACTCTGCCACACCAGTTTCATTTTCAGAAGTTAAAGGAAAGAGTCGTGAAACGTCGCAGGGCTTCGGCCGCAAACAGCTGTACGTGGAAGACTCCCCTCCACCAATCTCACCAACATCGCAATTTGCATCAACGCCAGCAAGTCAAAGAGCTCCGTCGATTTCAGATGAGTGTTGTGGAGGTATTTTTGACTGCGACGAGCTTTCTTGTGAAGAGGAAGATGAGGAGGCTTCTGGTGCTATAAGGACATCTGATGTTCGCTCAACGAAGAGCGCTGGCATGAGGTTTATCCGCCGGTTGGATGAAGATTGATACTGGATTGCACTCTGAATACTGTACATATGTTAATGTTTACAATTACAACGAGCTATGAGATACCAGAGTAATGAGAGGATGCACTATTGATTCGTTTCGAAAGGATGCTTAGCGAGTTCTTCGTACAACTCCGGAGGTAGATCTCGTACGAGGGTGACAGCAATTCCAATGACGGGCGGTGCTTCAAGAGGAGGGAAAGTGCGTAGCAGCTTCATGGGACTAGAGGTATTCTTAGTGTCGAAGTGGGTCGCAACAGTGGGACCAGCTCACCTGGGTGACGCCATAACATCTTCTCTCATGAGTAGAAGTTGGGCAATGACACAAAGAACATTGAGATGTACTCCGAAAGCCAGAAGAAAGTCCCACAGTTTGAGAACTTGATCCAACGGTGGAGTACACGCACAAAGAGTCAAGACAGCTGAAACGTATTCTTTAGATAAGAGGTCTTCGACGACGGTGGCCGCACTTACATGGGAAGGCGTAAATTTCAGCCGAGAGATTTTTTGAACGGAGATATACAAACAGTTCCGGGTCGACAAATTGAAGACACCTATCAAGTAGCTAAGGTGCTAAAAGTATTAGAGCCGATCACCTAACAATAAACAGATGACATACCTTGAGCCCTCGATGCACGCCTTCTAGTGTTGGTTGCACATATAAAGGGCAAGCCTCTTCAATGAATTTGGAGAAGCAGAAGAAGGCCTCAACTTCGGAAGGCATGGTATACAGAAAAGGAGCAGCTAGAACGTTCATCCCTTGTACATACGTGAACCCAAAGTGTTCCTCGTCTTGTCTGTCTGAAAAGCATCGTCATTCAGATGTTAATATAATGAGAAAATAGAAGCTTACCATGGCTGCGCCAAACAAACGCGTCAAGAAGACGAACTAACATATCTTCGCGGACGCGTTCTTTGAACCCCTTATCGGTGGCTAAGGTTCTGGGGACTTGATAAATTACACATGTCTCGCTAAATATGTTCGTCTCTCTCTCACCGAAAGGTGTCATTCCTGATCTTCTCCCGGACTTGACATGGTCCTCGGGAGACATAATGAAGATATGTGTCCGCTTGTACTTCATTGACTCTCAGGAGGATTTTCCACACCCGAGGACGCAAGGTTACGTCCTGGGGGTATTTAATGAGCTTGATTTGGTTAATTTATAATTTCGACATACATCTTCCGAGGGTATTCCTTCCACAAGTATCATTCTACGTAGTTTCTTGGTTCCATCATCTGCTTCTCCAGTGGCTCGAGACTTGGACACGGCTTTGGGTTGGTTAAGGAGTTTGTTAAACGAATGTGCCGTCGACATCCCGTTGCAGCTGAGTTATTGCCTAGTTTATGAGTCGAGCTTCAAACTTCAAAGAGGTTTGCAAAAAGGCCAATGAATCACGGTTCTACACAATCTTCAGAAGTCACGGTTGGACGAGGTGCGCGTGATCGATCAACGTGTTTTAGCACGCCAACGGTTACATAAGCCATTCACGTCAAGCATGAGTCGCGTCTCGCGTCCTCTTGCCTCTTTCACTCATATTGACAGTTGATCTGACCGTGACTTGGATACCCAGATACCTCTGCAAATCCGTCTTCACCAAACAAGTAAACATTTTTGTGCCATAACGTATTATCTAAACGCGTTACCTGGGTCCTGACGGATCTATTGCGCCCAAGGGTGTTTTTCGCTCTTGGCCAATATCATCACCAATTCGACATGGAAGTACCCTTTCACTCATCTGGTGCAATAAGCAGGGCACATTATGCCATTGTACGCAAGGTTGAAACTGCACCATCGGTGCAAACTGCGGATCAACACATTTTCTTGGAGATCAAAGCTATTGAGGGGCAGTTAATGCACCCCAGACTTTCACCAGTATGTTGTGATTTTTTTCTGCTTTCAAACCCACATAATGACCATTTCTACGAAGGAAAAGTGTAAGGAGTGTTTGGTTATACTTTTATATTGCTCTACGGCTGTTACACCTGGTTTTCTGCCTCATGATGCACTGGACTTCGCATTCTCCCATGCTATAAATTTGGCTGCAGCAGGAGGGAAAATCGAGGAGAAGAGGATAGGTATATGCCAGTATTTTTTCCACCCTGAAGTTACGTTGAACATAGCTCGTTAGGCTACTTATTCTGCTCGGAAATTATACCAATGGGCCACGAGCTCCGGTTGATGCTGGTAAACACCCTGCGAAAGGTACGAGCTTCAATTCTCATTCCAGGCTTTTTTACCTTCTACTTACCCTGACTCCAGGATTTGGAAAGTGACTATGTACCACACGTTTGCCTTGCTTTGGACAACCTCATCGCCTCTCCTAACGAGGATGTAATTCCTGCCGTTCAGTCGCGTCTTCATGAACTGCTTTCACATGATTAGTGGGTCATGCTTTGGTAGCCTTTCTGCAACCTTCGTTGTCCTAAAAATTGCCTCAATCTTTGCCGCAGCCCTCACGTCAAGCGGAGGGCATTGTTTGCTTTCGGTGCTCTTTCTGTGTTTGGTCCGGCGTTACTGGAGAGTATACAATCTGTAATTCTCAGAAGGCTCAAGGACAGGGATGACTCAGTAGTCAATGCAGCGCTTACTCTTCTCAGTGAGACCTCCACTCAGGTTTGCCACCGTTTAATACATGATATATTTCTCCCTCACTGACATTTTTGATCTCAGGAAGAGCCGTTCGGCAGCAAGGCCAAAAGCAAAGTAAATGAATTGCTCGTCAATGAGTCGTCTTTCATCAGCGATACCAATTCGGGTGTCATTGTACAAGCTCTGAAGGCCCTTAGGATCATGGGGTATATGCTCTTTGTATTCGATGTACGACCACGAGTTGACCCTTTCCCAGCGTGTCAGACTCGAATATTCCAATCCTACTCGACATACTCAAAGATCACGCACAACCAAAGGCTAAGAAAGCGTTGTCGAAGGCTATTGTCCTGGATGTCTTCAAGATTTTAAGCCAGCTTGACCTTAGCGCCCTTGCAGCATCAGAAAAATCAAGTAAACTATCTATTGTACAAGCTATTCGACACTGGCTATCAACCCAGAATGCGAACGAGAATTACTTGTTCATATCCTGTCTGGAATGTGTCGACGTTGGCATCTGGGCGGGAATTCAAGTCGAACACCCAGCTGTCCTTGATGCAGATGAGTTTGAGCGGATCATGCTCCTGCTGAACTCTTCTGATAGAGGGATATTTAAAAAGGTTAGTATCCTGGCTTCCATTATTCGTCGTCTAAACTCTATTACAGACCGCCAGGATTGTGAACAAAGTTGATCCTGCCATTCTAGATATGCAAATCTCCCTGACCCTGGATGCAGCAGTTGGAGAGAAGGTCAATGAGATTGCTATATCAAGAGCACTGGACATGCTGTCCATACGCCATTCAAATGACGGAGAGAAGTATGCCTCGAGTGTCGTAGAGCTGGCGCAGAAAGCGGAAGTGATGAGCGCGAAACCTCATGTTTTGAGAAGCGTCGTAAAGGAAGTGTTGACGGTTATTCGTGCTTCTCGTGCGTTTTTATTTGCCATTGGATTGGTGATCAGTGTTTGACATCTTGATATCCAGCAAAGGCATTTGGCTCAGGAGCAGCTGCTCAGCTCGGACAAACAGTCGCCAATCCAACTGTTGTTCTTGGGTCGACGGCTTTGGTTATCGCCACTGCATTAACGACAGAATACTCTAACACTGCTGCAATATCCTCCGCCGAAGTACTCAGTGGTCTTGCGGAGAGGTTAAAGATTTGCCCAGGTGCGGCTGCTTTTGGCGAATGCATCATACCATGTTTGATTATTACCAGCTATTGTCCAAGAGCCTTGTCTTATCGCGATGCTCCGAGTATCAGTGAACTGCGAAACCATCCCGAATGAGATCATTGCCGTTGTCACCGACGTTTCTCGGACTGCACGATCACTCGTACAAGCGGTATGTCTTTCATCATAGTCCATTCTTATCCAGGCTGACCGAAACACCATGTAGCGTTGTGCTCAATTTCTTGAGTTCACGCAGAAGAAAGATAAGCTATTGGAAATTGTGGACCGAGCAGCGTCCTCATCAGTCAGTGGTCCCCTTAGTTAAAACGAGTGCGAGGCTGATTGGTCACTTATTTAGCTTCCAGATTTCTTACTTTCATTGCAGCAAGAGACAGGCGAAGAGCCCCTTCTGAGGTCATCTGCCTCAAGCCCGCAGTCTTATCACTCAGTTTCACGCTCGTCACTTGCTTCAAGTAACCTGAAATACGCGCCATATGCCCCACCCCAAGTGGGACCTCGCCTAAAGGGACGACGTCGATCGAGCTCGCGGCAAAGCGTCTCAAGTCGTACAGCGTCTCAAATGGGTTCCCCACCTCTTTCGGCAGGTCAACTGGCGCTGACGACAGGGCTGGAGGAAATTCACATACACGATAAGGAACGTTTTGTGTCCCCAGCACTGGAACCGCAGGGGACTGTTATAGATCTTCAGGTGGAATTATGCTCATGGCAGTCACTTGAAGAGCCTCCTACTAACAACAGGCAAAATTTTCGCAATGTAGGCACCACGGACGGACCTCATCACCCTTGACTCACCATTCCACACGGAACCATTGGTTAATATCGAGCATTCCGAAAATACGGAGAACACGGAAGATTTTAGTACAGTGTGGCACGCGCTTGAAGGCGGAATTTGTGATTCCCGTGGTTGGTGCAAACATTCAATTGATACGATAACAAGACGCCTCCAACAGTTTGACGCTCGCCACAGACTGCGAGTTATCGCAGCCGATGTCCCTCCCTTCGAAGGTGTGCACTTTTGACCTTTTGTGTGTGTTTGATGCGACACGTTTCATGATAGGTGAACTTAAGATAGTGATGGTATCACAATCAGAACAGAAGGACATTGGCTCGCCGAGCTCTAATTTTGTTGCATTAAGACTTCGGGAATCAGATGAAGACAGCTGTCTATGGAGACTGCGATGTGCCGATGCGACGGTTGGGCGAGCTGTGCAGAGGTTATTGGATGACGATGAATGAGAGCGTAGGACTTGGTTGTGGGTGATGAATGAAAGGGACAGAGTCAATTTCGCCAATGTTACGGAACAAAGGATGAGGGGAGACAACACCATACGAGTCAAAAGTAGTAAGGCCTTGTCAACTGACCGGGAACACAAATCAGAAGGGGAACGTGGGAAGCGATTGATTACCTAATTTGGCGAGCATCTAATTTTCTTTTAGACGGAGCTTGGTTTCGTTTCCTTTTTCTTGACTTCCTCGATATCGAGCTTTGGTCTTTTTCACCCAACGAATGATTGTTCCCCTCCCAAAGTATGTGTCATTTTTGCCACTGTTTGACGAACGAGCTCGCTAACGGTTCACTTACAGTCTGACACATCATCTGAACGACATTCTGTTCGGACCACTTGCAGGCGCCCTTGTCGACACAGACCGACCGCCCTAGAGCTAGCGTTGCTTCTTCATTCCACTCAACCAACTCTCCTTTATCCAACTCATGGGATAATTGCAATTTCTTATTGCACCTGGTCATTTGCTCGCGGATTTGCTCTCTCTAATCAATACACCTCTTCCTCCTAGAAAAACAACAAACCCACAAAAGGCACCCACACATCCACAACATACCCAACACTCAACTACTCAGCAACAAAAGTAAAGGACATACAATGAATGTTCTCAAGAATCCGTCGTTCTTCCGCCCATCCAGTCGTCCGTCGTCACCAGCTCCACTCAGCGTGCCTCGTCCGGATACCAACCAACCTATGGAGCGCACCGTTCGGCCTCTGACCAAGCTGTCATCTTTTAGCAATTTCATGCGCCCATCACCATCGTCAAGCCCGGCGCCGCAACCGGCTACGTTGGTACAAGATGGATCCTACCTCGAGATGCTCAGCCTTAAGTTGAGCGAAGCTGTTACTAGGGCATTGTCTCAGCCTACAGGACCACCTACCTCCACCGATCTCTTTGGGGGTAAGAAACCGCTTCCCCAAGGACGAGGAACCGCGTTAGGGACTTTGATTTCATCGTGAGTACTTATCTCGTGCAACCTCTCTCACTCTCATATTAAACTGCGCGCTTCTTTTCAGTGAGCTCAAGGCTGCTCACGAGGTCCCACATCTTTACCGAGCAGTTCTTCGGTCCCTTCAACGACCCCTCTCCGTTCTATTGACGAATCTGTCTGGAATGCTCTTACCACTGCTCGCCTCACCTTCTTTCCTTGCAATTCCCACTCCTTCGAACCAATCTCCTTTCCCAACCCCAGTCCAAGCTCACGCGCTATCAGTGGTAAACTTTTGCGAAGAGCTTCTCCAATTATTTGATCAATTAGGACTCGGACTCGATTCAGACGTCCGTGGGGATGGCCTGAAGTCCATTCGAGATGGCTTGGTATCCCTCGTCAGCCGGGTCAGTAACCCACTCATTAACGCTATCCGAGGAGAAATTATTCCCCTCATTGAGGCATTAGAGAACCCTAATACGTCTACACCGGCAAAACTACTTCCAGGGCCCAAGTCAGCCGTTCTGTATCACCCCTCCATTGTTGCTCTACAGACTCTCATGCCTGCCTACAACAAAGCTCTGACGGCTTGCACAATGTCATCCTTGTCGCACGCCACTCTTGCCAGCCTGCTCATTTCAGTCCTATGGAAAGCATCCGTCGCATTGGTTCATCGAGTTGAAGCGAAGCCATCTCCGGCCCAAACTCCAAATTCGTCCCCGCTGCTCACCGCGAAGAAGCGCCGTGGCTCTCCGACTACGACAACTCCCCCAGTTACCCCACCCCCTGCACGTTTCACTATTAAGTTGCCACCTTCCCGTCCTCCATCACCTCCTGCACTTGTGACTTATGCCACGACTGCGGCAGACGCAAAGGCTCTTTACGAGCTCTTGGTCGGCCTTCCTAGGCCCAGCAGCGGGCAGCCATCGACAAAGCTTGCGCGTGAGGCAGTTGACGAAGCTCTTGAAGGTTTCAAGAATATGGCTGAGCTCCTTGCTTCAGTCCGAAACCGTACCGAGTCTATGGACCCAATTGCCATCGCAAAAGAATTAAACCGCGTCACTGAGGAGATTCCATCACTCATTGCCCTGCCGGTCATTCTTCACGCCTTTGGTGGACCAGGTGCTTCCTCTGTTGCGCCTATACTTGGGATCTCAGAGGACGAATACAGGAAAGGTTGTTTGAGCGGATTTAGCAGGGCCGAAGAGTGCGCATTGGCTATTTGCCAACGCGCGTTGGACGTTCTTCAGACGGACCCTTTCCCGAACCAAGCTGTCATCCACTGGTTGGAGATGGAGCTAGCGGAGATGCAGGAGTATGGTCCCTGAAAATTTCTAGGGTACTGCTTTGTCGCTGTTGATATAGATAGGCTGTCGGCGTCAAACCGATGCCTCATCCATGCGCCTGGTTCGCGTTTATGTTTGGATATTTTCGGGTTTCACTTTTCTCCTACTCCCTGCTCTTAGCGCGAGTGTTCTTAAATTATTGCAACTGGATACGTCCAGTCTGCATGGTTCGATCAAACTCGCTCTTTTACCAAAGTTTCCCGCTCCATGACTTCGCCTACAATCCTTCTATGCTATCGCGCTATCGTACTACTCACTTAGTTGCATTTTTTTTAGTGTCCGGTGATATTCGTCAGGGTATAATGCTCTTTGAACTTAGAATCTATATCTGGCCGTGTTGTACAATGTCTTTGGGAATGAAGTCTATTTCTATCTTGAACGTTGCGTATTTTGCCTCCCATCCAATTACAAGTTGTGGTTTGAGATAAGTTTCAGGCACACGACCCACTTGCACGCACATGGCCTGATGAATATATTTTACGAGAAGATGGGGACAACCCCATTGAATCAAAAGGTGTACACGACAAAGCGTTCAGTCAAGAAACTAAGTTCCCATCAGCCCAAAACAGAGCACATTGAAAGCGCTCGATATCTAGGTAGCTTTAAAGTGTTGCTTCAAGGTCTCTTTCTCCTGTTTAACCCAGCCATCCACCACATCCTTGTCCGACACAAGCTTATGAGAAGCAGCGAGATGCCTTCGCAAGTCGTAAGCTCTAGAATACACGTATTCGCAACGTGTCGACGTGCTTGAGGCGGCAATAGTACATGTTTGGACCGGTGAAGAGTCAAGTAAAGCCCGAAAGTCTGGATATGGGCATTGTAGCGACTTGGCACCTTCGATTTTCGAGGTAGCTTGTCTAGCGTATGTATTGCCTGTGATCATATCAATATTGAAGATGTCGTCTGTGGGATCCGGAAGTTCGTCTTCAGAAGGAGGTGGATCCGTGTCACTATCGCTGTGATAGTCTGAAAGGGCACCTGCGGTGTCGTCGCGGGATTTTTCACCGGCATGAACTTTGGCAACGTGCCGTTGCAAGAGGTGCTTGTATCCAAAACCTTGGGTGCAGCCATCTTGGTCGCATGCGAAGTCGCGTCGGCGGAGGTGGGTCACGTTCGTATGGGTCTGAAGTGCCTTTTTCTGGAACGTCTGTTAGTTTCAGTAATAATAAAAATAAGCGCAGAGACGGACCGATTTGAAGTCTTTTTCGCAATCATCCACCTCGCACTTCCAATCTCTACCCAATTCGCCGCCTCTACGACGCCTTTTGGTCGGTGATTGCGTATCCTCATTCGCACACGATCCATCTGCCTTGTCAAGCTCCGCTTCCGCGTCTCTTTGTTCATGGAGTTTTAGATGTGCTCTTAAATTTCCTGCGTTAGAAAACTTTTTGCCGTGACATTCGACGCGTGGACATGTAGGAGGGTGACTCGTTCGTATATGAGTCTGAAGAGCCGTCCAAGTCGTGAAATAAGTTGACCTGGCTGATCTGGTCAAGCAGGTAGAATGAGAACACGTATACCTTTTGCCTAACATCCAATCGTAAATTCGCTGAACCTCATAATGACAGAAGAATACTGACCATCATGGGTCTTTTGGTGGTTCCGAAGATGTTGATTTGTGTCAAAAGATTTCGTGCAAGCATCATGGTCGCAGCGGTATGGTTTGGTCCCTGGAGGTGCATGCACAGAGCAAATGTGGGCTCGAAGTTGGTGATGTTTCGAGAAGGCTTCGTCGCAATCAAACTCTTGACACTGAAAAGATATCGAATTTATATAGAAAGCTAAGTGTGAAAAGGCACGAACCTTGTAAGGCCTAGCACCTTCATGCCAAGCATGATGTACCTCCAAGTGCTGAGATGTCCAAAAACGTTTATCACAGCCACTTTTGGCGCAGGCGAAAGGTCGTGACCCGGTTGGTAGATGCGAACGAGCATGCGCATTGAGGTGTGTATCTCTGAGGTATGACTTTCCACATTGCTTGCATTTAAATGGGCGCTATACGGCGTTTAGCCGAGTTCTACAAGCAGAAAAGAACAATAGTGTACTTGGCCTGTGTGCGAGCGCTCGTGCTCTTCTAGTCTTGACGGTTTGGCGTAAGCCTTGGTACATCCATTGAAAGAGCAAGAATACGGTTTTCTTGATTTGGACGCAAGTGGCAAAGTAATAGCTTTTAACGAAGATGCTACAGATCCTTCAGAGCCTGACTGCTCTGGGTGATATAAGGTTGGGCTGGTAAGGCGAATCACAAGAGTTTCCGACGCAGCTGCCAATATTTTACGTTTCCCAAGCACCGTCGACTGACGAGTGTTTATCATTGTGGAAGGACAGAACAGTCATTCCTTGCTGATGGTTTCGGTTGATCCATGAAATTTAGAGTTTGCTTCCGGATAGAGCGGACCGTTCAAACATCAGCAAGTTCCCCTGAGTTGATCTTGGACTGTGACGACCTCCACGACACCAGATACCCTGATCATAGACGCGCTATGGATTATCTTCGCACTTTGGGATCTGCAGCTGTATCGACAATTGTACAAAAATCTGGCCTTAATCTACCATTTTCTCTTGGAGCCAAGCTCACACAAGTTGAGGGCTATTATAACATTTATGATGCAACGAAACGGGTTGGTCAATTTGTACTGCGCCCGTAAAATTGAGTATAACTATATTTTCTTCGATAGGACGACGGAAGTCAGGTTTCTGTATTCGAATATGACCTCGGTAGCAAGAACACGAAACCGTTTGCTCAGAATTCTCTCCGAAAACTTCGGACCACGCGACATCCTGACGTCCTCAAGTTCATGGAAGTTGTAGAGTCTGACTCGACAATATACATTATGACTGAGCGCGTAAGACCTCTTTCAGCTGTTTTACCACAGTATGCACAGAAGAGTGCCCAAGAGAAAGAAGATTGGCTAATTTGGGGGCTGCAAAGGATATCGGTTAGTGTCTGCTGACTTGGCTAAGTGAGCAATCAACCTGACACGTAGACGAAAAGGTGGCCCTCACTTTTATTAACGAGCAATGTTTGTCGACACACGGAAAGATCTGTGTTAATTCAATCTTCATTTCTCCGTCTGGTGAATGGAAGCTAGGAGGTTTCGAAGTCTTTAGCAATCCTCGAGACGAAAACGCCGTATTATATGTATGAAGGCTTCACATCTTTCTGCGATGTCCATTCAATGCTCTTCAAAGAATCTAGGAGGCCTGCTGCCGGGATCGTCAACTTATTCACCTCCCGAAGTCAAGAAAACAGGCTGGTCCGCTTTGAAAGAGTAAGTCTTGGATTTCTATACGTTACATTTATATCTGACTTGAAATCTCAAAGGGCAGATGTTTCTGCTGCAGACTCTTATGCTCTTGGACTTTTACTTCACGCAGTTTTTAATCCATCGCATCCTCCACCTCCTACTGTCGAACCACCTCACCCTCCGCCACAACCAAGTTCTAGAGGGGCCATCCCTAATTCTGTTTTCCCACATTTCAAAAAGCTTCTCAACCCGAATCCAAAATCAAGGTTCAGCGCAAAGGGGTTCCTCGAAATTGGAATGACCGATAGTGGATTCTTCTCCACTAATCGACTCGTTCAAGTGTGCGCTGGATTGGACAACTTTGCGCTTGCTAGTGAAGCTGAGAAGTCGACATTATTGAGGTGATTTATATTATCTGAATAAATTCGGTCCTTCGGCTTACTCAACTACGAGAACACTAAAGGAGTCTGCATCGTCATTCCCGCCAGAGTTTGCTTCCAATCGCATTCTTCCATCCCTCTTATCAGCCCTCGAATACGGAGGCGCGAATGCTGCTACGATTCTTCCACTCGTACTACAATTTGGCACCAATGTGACTCCTGAAGATTATCCGAAGTTGATTTTGACACACATCATCAAATTGTATGGCAGCCCAGACAGAGGGACGCGGATGGCTTTACTGGAGCATCTACCGGAATACATAGACAAGTTGGATAAGAAGGCTGTCAGTGATAAAATCTTTCCGCACTTGGTATGTTTGGCCACGTCTATCGTTGGTCAGATCTGACGCCAGTACAGCAACTTGGGTTCTCGGACACGGTGTCAGTCATCCGTGAAGCAACTATCAAATCCATCATCTCTTTTGCTCCAAAGGTGTGCCTTAACTGACTACTATTAACCTAGCAAGCATACTGAATTTTCTGCACAGCTCTCTGAACGAATTCTTAATAATGATTTACTTCGTCTATTGGCCAAAACTCAGACGGACTCGGAGCCATCAATTCGGACGAATACCTGCATCCTCATTGGCCGGCTTGGGCCTTCGTTAGGGTACAACACCAAGAGAAAAGTGCTTGTTCCAGCCTTTTCGCGAGCGCTCAGAGATCCATTCGTTCATACCAGAGTAGCTGGTTTGATGGCGTTTATGGCGACAATGGACTGTTTTGAGATTCCTGAGATTGCCACGAAAGTTATACCGAATATGGTTTTCTCCCTCGTCGACGATGAGAAGTAGGTTTTAACTACTGCAAAGCCATTATTCATTGACAACTCTAACTTTACTTCAGGCTTGTTCGCGACCAAGCTTTCAAAGCACTCGAAATATTTGTCAAGAAAGTTCAGGAATATGCTGAGAAAATGGTCTGCTCTCTCCTCTGGAACTTATCTTTAGCTTTGATTGAATGTACTGTGTAGCCTGAAACTTCTATCAACAAAGAAGGCGAGGTATTACCGGGCTCAAATACAGTTCCTGCTGCTCTAGTCAACTCCGCTGCTGGCGCCGCTGGATCACTGGCTGGTTGGGCCATCTCCAGTATCAACAAGAAGGTAAAACTCATGTTGGTTACTACTTCGCAAAAAATCAAATTTTCTGTAGCTCGCCACCTCCGACCTTCAAGCACCCATGCCTGGCGCCTTTATGGACCGCTCAAATTCAGCTCCTCCTGATTCGCTGAGCAGCCATATCGGAGAGCTTACCAAACCGAACTTTTCGGCACCCACTCACTCATCGCCTGCTGTACCAAACGTGAACGGAGCATCAAGTTCTTCATCGAATAAAGCCAAAGGGCTACAGTTGGGAACGAACAAAGTACCCTCGAGCATGGCGAATGCGATGCTCGCTGACCAAATTGCAGAAGAGGCAGCGTCGGCAGGCATAAGCTCTTCGACGTTTAGCGATAATCCATGGGGTTCAGAAGATCTTATCGATGTTCATGCGGATGATGATGATTGGAGTAAGTCCCGTCACGACGGTTAATGGCTTCATGGTCACTTAAATGACTCTACTATGCAGGCGCATTTGAGGCTGCGCCGACACCTAAATTGGATGCGACACCCTCGTTGTTCACCACCTCGCCAAAACCATCCGCAGGCTCGTCATTGAGTGTTTCAACTACCCCGTCTTCGCAACACCCAAGAATACCATCGATACAGAGGGCACAATCGCCACTTTCGAGGCCGGTTTCTGCTCTATCAGCGTCTCCATCTGCTCTCAAGGCACCCCAGCAAGATTCCGGCTGGGGTACGTCAGATGATTGGGATGAGCCCTCCGCTCCGTTAAAAGCACCTGCTGCGTCATTGCCTGCACCTGTAACGATGTCGAAGGAAGATAAGGCGGCTGAGATGGCGCGAAGGAAAGAAGAGAGAAAACAAGTAAGTTACGCCTCATATGGATGCTAGAGTTAGATCTCATATGTTTATCAGCGTATTGCGATGCTGAAAGAGCAGAAAAAAGCCGGTGGGAAGTAAAGTTTTGTATTCTTAATTTATTACGCCCTTGTAAGTTGTATTAGTTGTTGTGTGAAAAAATGGCATTTCAACTTGAAAACCACACAAACTCCCGATTTGAAAGTACTTATCAACAATATACCTAACTTACTGCTTGCTGTCTTCTACCATGGTTCGCAAGGAAGTATTATATCCCAGCACATGTATTATTACTTGAGTATGCGCTCGAAACGCGGGTCAAGCTGTGACGCAGGTGGGGTATGGCATCATAGATGGACATTGTGACCTGTGCATTTCTTGACTTGATACATACCCTAAACGCAACAGCACGCACACGGCCAATCTTCAAATTACAACTCATATCACATTCTTTTATAGCTTTTCTCTCTTTTACCACCATATCCCCAATATCCCTGACTTGACCTAGGCAACGGCCGCTCTCCCTGACCATCCGACTTCCGCCAGTCTTTTTTGACCAAGATACCCTCATTATACCGTACATTATACCACGGAATCAAATTTCCACCTGAAAGAGTGGAGGGCCAGGTGGTTCGATGTCTGCCATCAACCCCGACACGCAAACCAAGAATAACACGACCCCTGCGTTTCTTACAGCGCTATGGGTCAACGCCGCACTTCTGGCTGTTGAAGTGGGAGCATTCACCCTGCTGAAGCAGAAACTCTGGAGAATTTATGCGCCCAGAACAGTATTACCCCCTCCAGAGTGCGTCTGCAGATTGCATTCGGCCACATTCCACTCTAACATAAGTGCTATAGGAAACGTGCACAAGAGTTACCCAAAGGATTTTGGAGATGGATACCAGCCGTGTTGTTGTCACCTACAGAAGATATAGTGAGTGACTCTATGGTCTTTTTATGCTGTTAAAGATTCTGACCTTCTCACAGATCGAAAAGAATGGTCTAGATGCGTTAGTATCTTCTTCAGCACCCTTTGTATATGACTCAAACACGCTTTCATAGTTATATGTTCATACGTTTCATACGCCTCTTGATCATGATATTCTCTGTCTTTACATTCTTGACATTTGCCTCCGTTATACCTGCTGATGCAGTTGGGATAGGGTCTGATCAAGACTTAAACAGGATATCGTGGACCAAGTGCGTACGCTACCATACTTTTTCCCCAGACTATTTTGACCGGGTTATCTAGCATTACAGACCCCCGAGACCAAATCAGATTTACAACACACGTGGTCGTAGTCTGGATTCTGACTGGTTCGCTTATCTACCAATTTTTCAGAGTTGCAGTAGCTAACAATGAAGCCACTTTAGCATTCGTTTTATACATGATCAATCGCGAAATGCTAATATTCGTCCATCTGCGGCATCAGTTCCTCATCAGTAAAAGCCATTCTCGCCTGGCTCAAGCTCGTACAGTGCTCGTCCTTCCTGTGCCCGAAGAGCTGGCTAATGAGCACGACCTGAGGACCTTCGCGAGCTTCGTGCCAGGCGGTATCGACAGGGTTTGGATCTACCGCGACACCAAAGAACTCAACAAGTTGTTTGAAAGACGCGTCGATGCATGCAAGAAGTTGGAATCCGCGGAGAGTAAGATCTTGAAGACGGCAACGATGGCTTGGAGACTTAGGGAAAAGCAACACAAAAAGACACAGAAACGCAAACTGAAGGATGAAGAAGAGGTGGACGCCCCTTTAGTGATGCCTCCTCCAAGCCGAGAGTTCTTGGATGATCTGGTTCCTTCAATCGATCGACCCAAACATAAGACCGGATTACTTGGATTACTTGGGGAGAAGGTGGATACCATTGATTGGTGCAAGGTTTGTATTGTCAATCGTGGACTGGATCAAATTTGAACCAAAATTTGAACTTCACAGGAGGAAGTGGCTCGTCTGAATCGAGAGATCAAGGACGCCAGGGAGCATGTAGTGAAAGGCAAATTCCTGGGCTCCGCCTTCATTCGATGTAATCTGCAGTTGGGAGCTCACGTCCTCGCTCAGTGTTTGAGTTACCATGAGGTCAGACTTTCTCATTTCATTCTTGAAAACATACATACTGACTTTATGATCAGCCTCTCAAGATGTACAGCAAAACTATGGAAGCTCATCCCAAAGATATTGTCTGGAGAAACTTAGATGACGGCGCTTTGGAAATGACGACACGTTATATAACTTCTTGGGCCGCGACTTTTGGTCTGATTCTCGCTTGGGCGGTTCCAGCTACTTTCGTTGGTAGCCTGAGTAATCTCTCGCTTGTCTGCACCCAATATAAGTAAGTCTGCTTTTCTTTGTTAGACAAGCCTTGATTACTGATAGCTGCGGCTTCTTAAGGTGGTTGAACTGGGCTTGTCGGCGTAAGACCTTGAAAGAAACCTCGAGACCCTCTATCCCTAACAACCCCCTTTTATCCAGTTCCGAAATACGGACAAGGCTTTATCCAGGGTGTTTTGCCTCCTCTGATCCTGACAATATTCTTCGCTCTACTCCCGCTGGTTCTCAGAGGTATAAAAACTCACTTTCATCAACTGATGTTGAACTTACAATCAAATAGCTTTGGCCTGGTATGAATGTATCCCACGTTACTCGCTCATATCAATATCGGTCTATAAGAGATTTTTCTTGTTCCTTCTGATGTATGTCTATTTTTTATAAGATGTGCTCTCTTCTAACCAGTTGTCAGCCACGGTTTCTTGATTACGACTGTTTCATCTGGTATCACAGCCAGCAAGTGTTTTTTCACATAATGTCTTTGTAGAGACTGACTTTGTGTTCCTTCTTACAGCCATCGAGGATGTGGGTGGAATACGGCAGTCCCTAGCTCATAAACTCACATGTTTACCCTACAGATTGTGAAAAATCCGACGGATGCCGTCCAGAAACTTGCTAGCAGTCTTCCCCAGTCATCTATATTCTTTCTGACGTACATGGGTGAGCAACATATTCACCGTTTCTGGCAATCGGCTGACTCGGGTCTCTTGTTTAGTCACGCAAGGCCTTGCTGGTGCAGGAAGCGCTCTCGTTCAACTTGGCCCATTACTCCTTCATTATATCCGAAAATGGTTTTTAGGTCGAACCCCTCGACAAGCATATGGAGTCACTTTCCGTATGCCTTCGGTATGTATACTTGGAAGATCGTTGCCCTGCGCTAATGCAAATATCATCCAGTGCGACTTCGGGACCACCCTGCCTCGATTCTCGCTCTTGGCTTCAATTTGCTTTGCCTACAGCGTTTTGGCCCCTTTTATTAATTTGCTTGCACTGCTCAGTTAGTGCTTTACACTACAACTGAAGAACATACACAAACTCACATTATTGAACGTAGGCTTCATCATGTTCTATTTAACCTATAAATTCCGTGAGTTACATCCTGCTGGCCCTCATGAACAAGTAGCCTAATTCTCTTATCAGTGTTCACCCAAGTTTTTGATCAACCTGATGAAATGGAAACAGGAGGGCTCTATTTCCCTATGGCCATCGGGAACCTCTGTATGTTTCGTTTTGGGCATCTCTGAAATAGTTCTTTAACCTTTTTCTAGTTGTCGGGCTGTACATTGAACATATATGCTTAATTTGTCTTCTCGTCCTAAAAGCGAATGCCGCCGATAATCATTATAGAATCGAAGCCATTGTTCAAGCTGTCTTTATAGTGGTATTGCTGGTCCTCACTGCTTTTGCGCATATATTCATACTGCACAGTTATGCTCGTAAGTTTCACGCTATGTGTTGCCATCTGCGTTGACTGACATTCATTAACGTCAGCCCTGGGAACATACCTACCAATGTCACTTGCAACCAAAAAGATGGCCCAGCGATATGCCAAGCAGAAGGGCAAAAGTGGCGATGAGGCAGAAAACGATGATATTGAACTTGATCTCTTTAGCAATCGGCACCGTAAGTTTAGTTATGACCTCCTATTTGCAGCGTTTAACATCTCTCTATAGGCGGTCGCAATGTTCGTCGAAGACTCAAGACCACCGCCAAAAAGATCGAGGGTAAGATGGGTCAAACAGTTGGTCAGTTGAAGGCGAAAGTCTTGGGCGCTCCTACCACTTCAGAAAACGGTCATACAAATGATGAGCCCGTTACACAAGCTGATGCAACGGAAGCTGCTGGGAATATCACTGACCTGGAGAAAGCAATGGGAGAGTCAACTGCGATCACGAGAGCCACTATGTCCGAGGATACGACGGTGGCTAAAGCTGAGGAGAAAGGCGAGGTCGAACACGTCGAAAAAACAGAGGAAGGGAAAATCATACTTCCCAATGGCGCAGTTTTATCCCGACGAGGCTCAGAGCGTTCCAATCACTCAAAAGCATCCACCAGTTCGAAGGATTCCAAGAAATCAAACAAATCCAAGGCCTCGAAAAAGTCCGGAAAGTCCTCCCTCAAGCGCCCCGTCATCGATGATGCAGCTCCTGCTCTTCGAGATGAAGATTCGGAGGAAGAAGATGATGAACCAAATGACCATGCCTTTGATCATCCCAGTGCCTATGTAGATCAAGCCTGGGTGTGGATACCCAAAGACGACCTAGGATTGAGCGAGATCCTTGTGCAAGAGTTGAGGAAGCTGGGAGTAGATGCTAGTGATGTTGGTGCGAGTATGGATCATAAAGGTATTGTGGAGGTGACGAGGAATCCTCCTGATGAGGATTGGAATGGTGGCCATGACATGTAATCTATTTCACATACCAGGAATCATACACGGCTTTGTGCTCTTTTGAGTAATAATTTCAACTTTATTTTACTTTACTTCTCTGCAAATGCCGAGCTGAGATTGTGTTCACTTGTGGTGATTGGGTGCTTGATTATAATTTACTGCCTTTAAAATAGTTACTTCCATTCGCGTATTCAGGCTGTAGCGAGAAACAGAGCACCAATAATACTTGAGCGAATAATGATAAAGCTAAGGTATAAAAAAAAGTTCATGATCTCGTTTTTTCCAAGGTGATCAGCAGTTGAAGCTTGGTTTGACTAGCCCTATCATGGCATCCACAAGAGAATTGGCGGCCGTAGGTGTTTCGGCAATAATCTGTACAGAATGGACGACCTTAGCGTACTCCTCTTTCAAGATTGCAATCCGAGATACTCACAGTGTCAATGAGGAGACAGACTACTTTATTTACTGTTAAGCTAGGAGAATACTGGGTGCCAGAAAGAAGGAAAGTATTGACTGAAATAATGTGATCAGTTGATGACTTTCCAACGTATCGATCCTCGCTCACCTCCGTTGGAATTAGCGCCGAAGTTTACTGGATGTTTGCTTAGCGAAGCTAATCCTGCCTCCACGAGCTCAGCAAGCTAATATGTAATTCACTTTTAGTTGCAAGTAGCGAGGAACAGTAGGCTTTGACTGACAGTCAGTGGAATGGATCGTCTGTACCAAGGGCCTGTTGACCCAGCAGGAAGACGTTCAGGGACCTTGGTATATGTGCCATCTCCGTTATCATGAGCTCCAGTGAAGGTATTGACGATATCAATAGTGGCTGGCTCTAAATTACCGTCTGGTCCAGTCGATGGCATGATCTACATCGTAGAGTCAGTGACCTAACACTGAAAAGATCATCGAAGGTACCAAATAGCTAAAAGTCTCGCCCGCATAGAAGACAAGTTGTTCGAGGAACAACCAGCTGCATTGAGGATTGGTTGAGACGCATCTCTGATAGGCAGCATAACGAGACTCTTGAAAGCCACGAAAACAAAAGTAAGTATTACATATAGAGTTGCTCGACGAAACAACTCACCTGCGTTGAAGGGGTTGTTCATGAGGCCACCATTGGCTTTTGCGATCGCTACATTCTTCGCCCATATCGACGAGTTGAAGCGGTTTCCCGAACGGTCCGATGTGAAAAACTCATCTGTGTAGGCCAAGGATCCATCGACTTCATATTTGTTATGGGCTGGTGGGGAAAACAGTCCCGGAGCTTGGCCGAAGAGTAAAGTGAGAGGACCGCTAGTACGAGAGTCAGTAAGTCCAATGGACATTTTGAGCCTATTTAACACGGCTCTTAGTAAATATGATTCTCGTGTCAATCAAGGAAGCTCTGTCACTGACGTGGTTAAATCAGTCATTGTCTTCGCCGACAGAGCTACCAAGAAGGCTGCAAGAACGGTGTCGAAGCCCAGCATCTCTTGTTGCGCATATAGTAGCTCGCCGACGTTGGTAATGCCGGAGCGGTCAATGTAGCCGTAGTTTGCCTAGAATTATCTTGAGTAAAATGGCTAGGGCAGGAGAAGGGAAGAAAACAAACATACCATAAGGTTCAGTCCTGGGCATCTACGGCCCCAAAAATGAGCACCTTCAAACAAAAATCCCTGGAAGTTGAACATACCCTCCACGTTGATCAGTTGGTCCGGGAGCTTTGAAAAGGTGATCGGCGTCTGGAACTGTGGTAAATTCGCTCGTTAGCATTTTTATTGTCGCGAAACGTAGGACAATCAACTGACTGATCTTTCTGCCGACAGTAACGAGCCCGGGGAGGTCGATGTTTAGTGGTAAAGGTAGTCCAGGGATGTTAATCGGCGGAAGAGTCAGTGGCGGAAGAGTCTGGATTTGGCGCTTCTTCAGAAGACTGCTCTCGTATTCTCGTTCAATAACCTGGCGAGCGGAAGGGCTTAGGGAGTCAAGCTGCCACGCTGTGTCAGTAGTCTATCTAAATATGGGTATAAAGAAACATACCATCGACGGAAATGAACTGACGTGGCCAACCAAAGTGCATAAGACAGCGGTAGAGACGCTGAGAGGGAATTTCATCGTATATGCTTTAAAGAAATTCTCGCCTGGAAGGAGAAATATGGGAGAGAAAAAAGTGGCAAAAGACAGCACTTTAAAGCTATTCAATCGATGACGATTCAAGTGAAAGAACGACTTGTGACCATAAGGTTACTTTCGAGAATCAAGAGATGCTAGGAGCCAATATTATGCAAGGGGATTTGATGGGGGCCGATTTAGATTCATTGCCGGTGACAGACACCAGCGCGGTGGCAGAGGAGTTCAATATTCTTGTAATATAGAACACGTTCAGTTTGAATCCAGAGATGTATATGAGTAGCAATTTGCATTGAGATTGGAAGGCTTCGTGGCCGTGTGGCTGCGGGGCTGAAAGACTGTCAGTGTCGGGCTTGTCGGTCAACAAGAACTCCAGCTGGCAGTTGTGTATCAATCAGCTGGCTTTCATTGGCCAGTGTATTTGAATAAAATTTTCAAAATCAGTCATTCCGGGTATGTGCTATTGTCGTCTCCGGAGGAATACCAGGCATAACCTTCACTGGGAGCCGGAGACACTGTTGCACGTTTAAGCTTCCAGTTATGAAGCGAGATTGATATTTGTAGGAGTGGAACACCGGGCAAGAACCAGAGTTATAAAGAATGCAGGCAGTGACTCCAACCATGACGCAAGGAACTTTGAGGTACTTGGACGTCGCTGATTTCATTTAGAATATTAGAAGTCGTTGAGATTAATTATGTTGGCCAGGCGTCTTTGATCTTCATCGACATCACTTGATATCGTCCAACGATCCCATTTTCCAGATTCTTCGCAGTAATCAATTCGCTGAATAAAATTTGGAAAAAAGCTGCCAGTAAGTGCAATAACAGAGAGACAAGCACCAAGTATCCATTCGAGACAAGCAAGGACAAGCATCGAATTAAAATACAGCGATGATCATGAAGTAAATCCCACATGCTTCCTGAAGCGACCCGAGCAGCAAATCTTCTCAGCTTAAAGATAGATCTAGAGGTGTTTCATGCATGGTATTTGAGAGGCCGCTTTGTCGTGGATAAACCAAGTTCAGAAGGTGGAGTTTAGAGGTTGATGAGCCTGAAGTTTGCTGAGGCCGATGAGAGAGTGGTTCGCTCAAGAATAACATTGTCGAGTTAGGGTTACAAAGGGAGGGAGCCCATGAAAGTTCGTACAGTCAACGGTCGATGGTTTGAGAACGCCCATGTAATTGTCAGTAGCGTCATCGAGTGCGGTTTATTCGGGCTTTATTCGAGGATTGGCCGTAATGCGGGCATTAGAACTTCCTACAATAGCGGCAAGGTACATTCTCCAGTGGGATCAAATCGTCAGAGCATAATATCGAGATGAGATAGAGTCAAAGGCGGTCCAAGGTCAAAATGCACCCCAAGCCTGAGGAACTGCATGGCGGTCGTGGGAACCTTTGAAACTTACTGTTATTGGACCAACTTTACTGAGCCCTCGTATTTGATCCAAATGTGGCCATTTACCCTTTGTGTAAAATTGCTACAGGCATATATTTGGTACATAGAAGTATTCACAGCGACCTAAATTACACAGGAGTCGGAGATGTACGGCTGAATTTTTACCTGTCGTTGTCCGAGTCTGCAAGCCATTTAACAACCATAAGTAGTTCTGATTCCTGCTGCATTGAGCAAAGCATCGATGATTCGTTGACCCGGAAGGGTTGGAGGTGTTTGCGCGTTCAACTGTGTTTGGTCAAGTCATTATCTTAAAGATGTGTTTTTGAAGCGTGCTACGCACAGTGGCAACCAATAAACACACAAGCGCATTGACAGTCATAGTTGGCGAAAATTGAGTTCCTGAAACCAAGAATGTATTGACTGGGACATGATGCTCAGTTTTATTTCACTTGGAAAAAAGAATTTGAACTTATCAACCACTCACCTCCATTCGAGTTTACCCCAAATTGCACAGGGTGGCGACTTATTGAGGCCAAGCCTTGCTCTCCAACTTCACCAAGCTATGAACATCGATTTAATTGGAGACCTTGTTCAAAAAAGATCAACTCACTGTCAAAGGAATAGACCTCCTATACCACAAGCCATCGGATCCGACAGGAAGACGCTCGGGTACGTGCGAATATGTTCCATCTCCGTTATCGTGGGCTCCAATAAAGGTGCTGACAACATCGATAGTAGCATGTTCTCTTGTACCGTCTTCTTTGGTCGAGGGGATAGACTAAAGTGCCGAGTCAGTTTCAAGAAGTAGTCAAACTGGGTTTTACCAACAGTCCATGTGAAGGTTTCGCCTCCGTAAAAGATGAGCTGAGGTTCGAATTGCCAGGTACATGTTGGATTTTGTGAGACGCATCGCTGGTATGCAGCATAACGTGCATCTGACGCATTAGAAGGTTAGAGCTGCCGTGTTGAGAGTAAATGTAAAATTACCTCCATTGAACTCAATATTCATCAAACCACCGTAGGTTTGAGCAATGGCCACATTAATAGCCCATATAGTCGAATTGAAGTGGCCCCCAGAATGATCAGATGTGAAGCACTCGTCTGTATAGGCCAAAGATCCATCGACCTCGTACTTCGTGTGAGCAGGGTAGGAGAATAGACCTGGAACTTGAGGAAACAAGCCCGAGAGTGGGCCACTTGTGCGCGAGTCCGTTGTACCAATAGACATTTTGAGGCTATTAGTAACTGGTCAGGATACTTTCCAAGTTTGAGAATATTTGACAACTCACGTCGTTGGATCTACACTCGATTTGACCCCAAGAGCTACCAAAAACGCTGCAAAGTCCAGTGCGAAACCTAACATCTCTTGCTGTGCATAGAGCAGTTCGCCCACATCCGTGATGCCGTTCCGATTTATGTATCCGTAATTTGCCTGGAAATTTAGAATATCGTATCAGGGATAGATGTTCAAAGAGGCAGCCACCATACCATAATATTCAAGCCCGGACAACTTTACTAGCAATTAGAGGACGTTCTGCAAGAGACGAATAAAGAGAGTTTACCCTCCCCGTTGATCCGTAGGGCCAGGAGCAGCAAACGGATGTGCACTATCTGGGACTGGCAATAGAATGGCAATTAGCCTCAATAAAAAAAGCAGTGCCTGGGGCACGACTTACTGGCTTTTCTTCCAGTAGTGACGACACCGGGAAGGGTAATATTAATCGATGGGAGCCCTGGAATTGGTGGCACGATTATGGGAGGGATGTTGAGAGGCGGAGCTACCTGTCCTTGACGCTTCTCTATGCGACCGATACTCTGGTGCTCTCGGTCAACTATTTCACGAAGAGAAGGCGGGAGGGAGTCAAGCTAAGATCATGGTCATCCAATTATGAGTTGTCCTGATAGTGATATCGGTAAAACGCACCATTGAGGGGAAAGATGCGACACGACGGACGCACCCACAGAGTGCAAGAGAGAGTATAGACAGGGAGATTCTGACCATTTCAGATTCTTGGGATGAAGTTAGCGTACCCGAGAAGGGTATAATGAAAGTTTAAGCAACTTGGGTATCCCACTTTAAATATTTTCAGCTATTCGTATGGGCTATAGGAAAAATACAGATCGTGAGATCTCTATCAAAGAAGGGTTGGGAATACCAATACAAGAAGAAAATACTGTCCCTCGAATCGGGTCGATATACCTGAAAAATGGATGGATAATAATGCAGTTCACCCCAGGCTACAGTTTTGAGACCTTGTCATAAATTTCAACGGCATTTTTAGCGCTCATCAAGCTCATGTATGACGAATGTGGTGTTTGAACACCATGGAGTTCAATTCAAAACATTTGCGCTTCATGAGCGTCTGTCAATGTCGGGGACGTCGGTTAATGGATTGCCAAGTCGGGGAGTTAAGAATAAACGACCGAGCCTGCTCAAGAAGGCTTTTGGATTGTGCTCTACATTGCGCCATGCTGTCAGTGGAGAAGATCGGACAGCTGTTGACAGGAACAGGAGGTTAGGGCGTCTTAGAAAGAGCAGATCAACAAATAAGAAGGAGTAGCACGACCTTGCTGTGTACCTGAGCAGATGCGGAGAGCGCGTCGCATACAAGTACCCACAATGTTATCATCACGACGGAAGGAGCTCGCGCCTCTAGAAATTTCCCAGAGCGAGTTATATAAATGCAAGATTGCCAAGAGGTTATTAAGTATTGATGAGGAAAAGAGCAGACGAGGGTTTGCAAGTCCCATATAGAAAAGACAAGGGCGCCAATAAAGATGACACAGACACCATAGGTATTCGCAGAAGAAGGCTTCGATACACAGATAACTGGCCTCGCAGAGTGTCCGATTGGAACGATTCTCAGTATATGTAGAAGAAATTGATGGCATTAGGTCTTCAACTCGTCCTTGCCTTCTTGAAGTTCATCTAGGGGTACACGAACCAAGCGCTGACCCTCGAGTGAGGTTTCATCTTTATGCGGTTCATTGTCTTCTGCAGAATAGCCTCCTTCTCGGGAAGACACTGCAGCTGGTAAGAAAGAGATAGGCATTTCATAGAATGTCGCGACTTACGGAATAAACTGAGAATTTGGAACATTTTTGGCCACTGATCAAGAACTTGACCATGCACTGCACATTGGTTAGCTATCTCAACCGATACATCTAGAAAAACACAACCTTCGCCTGCTCTCGACATTATGTCACAGTCTTCTCCAAGGGCCTCTATTCTTTCTAGATAAAGAGCACTTGCACGTTCTAAGGCCGCCACAGCGTCATATTCTTTCTTCTTTTCAGTAAGTTTGGCGAGTCCACCAGAGGATGCGGCAGTGGATGCGCGATTGGGAGCAAGAGATTGTCGCATCATGGTGGAACTGCGCGACCGTGTTGTTGATCCGTGTTAGTTTCTAGATGCATTGCTCCCTCGATGCGGAAGCAGTGCCAAATGCGGGAACCAGCCTCAACGTCCGATCACCCACTTCGGACAGCGACACACCACATGTGCTGAGGAATCTTGTGTTCTCAGCAGCACACAGGATGCGAGAGAAGAAGGAGGAGAAGCAGGCTGAACCTCTGCCAGTATACGAATCTCACCCGCCAGGATGGTTACCCAAGCTTCATGCTTCTGCAGACGTTGGTGAGTAGAACAATTGTGGAAACGATACGATGTTGATGCTGGTCTGCAGGATATCCTGGGTTTCATCCTCCACGTCCTCGTCAAGACGAGGATGTTCTCACTACGGCCACCATCAAGGATGGGCTGCCCTACAAACTACCGGTCTCTGTGAGTCCAAATCGCCTCTGCGTGGCGCTCTCGCGTTGAATCTGTTAGGTTGAATACTTCAGCTACAATAAAATGATAAACGAGAAATTTCAAAATGCACCAGATACCATGGGGCTGCTGGAAGGAATAATGAACGAAATATTCGTTCGTCGGGCAGATCGTATCCCTCCCATTCCGTCAGTACTACGCCTTTTTTGATTATATGGTTCACCATAGGTTATTTTTAGTGCATCGACCTTCAAGATACCCACAAGAGTTACCCTTAACGATGCCAAACGGCAAGCTTGGTTTGCTGATCTCGCTAACCCGGACGTTCCATTACATAAACTTGGGAAGAGCGTTCCTCACGGCGCCAAAGGTCATGATTTATTAGATCTTCTTCACTCAAACAATGTGGCTATTCCAAGAGCAGTTTGGTTCCTGCGAGTCTTTGGCGCAAACGAAACGGTAAGTGGGCATTGATTATGTTGCCAACCTTCTGAAGCCAATCTTTGCTGTAGGCTGGTTTAAGAAACAAACCGAACTACGTACCGACGCAATACAGTATCGATATGGCTATTCTCGTCACGACATATTTGCGAAAGCAGATTTCAGAGATCACACTGCCGAGTGCACCGAGACCAGGTTTGAATATCAAGCAGACATTCAAAGGAGTCTTAGCAGAAGCGGATAGTCGTGAGAAGTGGATATCGCGCTTCTCCTACTGGTGAGTATAATATCGTTCTTCTCGTGATATACTGTAAACTTATCTTTCAAGTCTTCAACTCTTACGAACCTTTTATGCTGAGGATCTTGTGGACCATCGTACCTTTCTCATTTGGCTGGTTCATCAAATGGTCACCTGCAACCTTGCACAAGCAGGCTTCATCATTCGTCTTGTCGATGAATATCTTGACGATATTCTGGCAAGTCGAGCTTTGACGAGGCCCCTGTCTGAGGCCTTCCTTATGAAGCTTTCAGAGGTACGCACATCACCTCTCAATCAACGAAACACTGGTTGATCAATCAATTACCAGATACGGTCATCTTGTGCGACCGATATTCTCAAAGACACAGATTATCTCTTGAAGACAAACCTTCAGGTGCAAACTCCTGTCTTAGCCTTTTCCACAGCTTCTCAAACCTCTTGACTAGCGTGTCTGTCTTGCCCTTCCAGACTCCCTTGTCAGCCCAAAGTTATGGAATACATATTCTCCGTTGCTGGAAAGTGTCATCCTCGAGAACACGATCAAGCCAGCTGCGGACCGCCATATTCAAAAGAACATTCGTGACTTAAGATATATTATCTCAGAGCGTTTCCTTGATATCAAGACTCGGAATGAGGCCATGCTGTTCAAAGGGCAGATTGCTGAAGGATCTGCTAGGCTAGGAAATGCTGTTTCTTGTGTCAAGGTCCGTAGTTATCCTGCGTTCGTGACTTGAATTCACGCCGTTTATAGCTTCTAAACTCGATCTCGAGTGATACCATTATGTCCTCTGTAGTTTACTTCGACCAAGACACTTCTGCTCAAACGGATTTCAAAGACAAACTAGACTTGCTCTTAACGTGGTCCGTTACACCCCTCCAATATGGAGACCATCGTCCCCTGGCTGCCGTTACACTCATCAAAATCTGGCGAGACCGTGCATGTGATCGTGCCAGCAGACGAGACGTAGCAACTCCGAGCGAGTTTTTACAAGATCAGCTTTTTGATTGGCTTGACAGTTCGGAGGTCTCTGAAGAGAAGAGTAATGTTCGGAGTATTGCAGTACTCTTTGGGAAGCTTGTAAAATATGAGATATTCTCATATTCGAGTTACATTCAAAGGCTCATCGCACGAGCTGAGACAGGATTGTCGTCCGCGGAGGTGTGCTTTTGTTGTTGTCTCTCGCGTCGTATTTCATGACTGAGCCAGATCTTCCAGGAGCCTTGCTCGAGACACCGGTCGTTTTTATGCTGGATACCGCTTTACAAGGCCGACGCATCCCTGGTTAACCAAAGAAAAGTCACTCTTTATGGTGTGCGTGCCCGACGAACACCCGAAGAGAAAACCGAACGCGAGATTCGTAAGGAGATTCGCGGTGTTCTCCCAAGCCTTTTCGAAGGTTACACTTTTCCTTTTCAAAAACGGTCTTTTGCTAACTGATGTTTCAGGAACCCCAGATCCTATTTGGACATCTGCTTCAGCGGTGCTAGAACATTGCCCAATTCTCTTCAGCGCGAACCGGTTTGAGCAAGTCCGAACTTTCAGGCAGTGGTTAATCCCCCACTTCCAAAACTGCCTTCGGTGTGTTGAAATTTACTTATAATCTGAAAGCAACTAACTCCGATTCAGGGTCAAGATGGAGCACGCGATCCTTTTCAAAGCGTATCTGGTCACAATTGAACTCTTAGCTGCTACCAAGTGTTTTCATTCCCTGCTCGATGTAAGCCTCTTTTTACTCAAAAGATAAGTCTTCTTTCTCATAAATTCAGCTTACTATTGCTATGCTGGAACATACACGTGGGGCAGATTCCATGAACGGATTAATTGGTACTTTCCACCGCTATGCGACCATTTGGAACTGCATGGACGTCATGCCTATCATCGTGAATGCGCTTGATAGTGCGCATCGAAATTGGAAGGCTCGTGGAGTTCCTTCTCATCCACTGTTGACGCTGCTGGTGAAGTTCGACAATAGGAGATATCTCAGTGAAGAAGCACGGAAACACCTTGTAGCTGATTTAGAGGCTTTTACACTAGTATGCCCTAGTCATCGCTATTTTTTTTTTTTTAATTTAAACTGATTATTATTATTATTATTATTATTCAAGGCACTGCAGCCCCGAGTGCAGAACCCTGAACCAGTTCCTGCTGTTCTGCCACAGATCCTTTTGTTAGCCGGGGATCCAAACCCAAATGCACCATCCATCCTAGCGAATGGTCTTTGGATGAAGTACCGTGCATCGACAGATTGGGGATGGAAAGTGTGGGACAACACTGTTGCAAGCCTTCGGCAAGTTCCAACCATGACGCTTGAAGCCGAAGCTCGCTCTGCTTGTGCTTTGCGATATGGGTCTTTTCTGTGGAAGGTTGACCAACACCTTCCAAATGGACTGGACGGGGACATTCTTGCTTGGTTCACCGGTCCAGGGAGGGCTGAGCTAGCAGGGCTCAGTGTCGAGGTCTGGGACGTTCTGAAAACTGTTCTCCTGTATCTTGCTGTTCATGGAGGTGTGAAGACAACAACAGTTCTAACAGGAGTGGTCTATCCTGCATGGCAGATGGGCGGTTCAGGCAATGTACCCGAACAACAGCTCGCAGCCGCGAACAGCCTCTGTTGCGACATGCTTCTAAACGAAGAGGGCCGCGTAGGCGACATGCCTCCGACGAACTTGTTCGAAGTTCAGTATATTCAAACTAATCGACAGTCAGTATTTTGCGAGCCCAACTTCTCGGCACTGGTGGCATCCATCCCAGCTTTGATCTCTTTAGAGAATAATAAAGATATTCCGGACCAGCTTCGCTCAGATTCAACTTCTCTTCGCGGCAAGCTTTGCCATGACCCCGGCTTTAGGCAAGGTGCTTACCGCGACTTGGACATCATTCGGCATGCGTTTGAGAATTCTCCCTATCTCGCCGACCAATCTGCAGACCTTTGCAAACGGGAGATTGCAGGCTTGAAAGTCATTTTGCATGACGCGAACGATGGTATGAGGTTTAATCGAATCCGGCTAAGATCATGGCTTATTATTCCATAGAAACCAATATTTATGACTGGCCTGAAGTCACCTCGTTGTTGAGTCCGTGGAAGATCGCAGCTACAACCATCCAGATGCAACTACAGGTCAAACAATTGGGCCGCGCATTAAGCCAAGAATCGACTGTGGACATTGCATCTGCCAACCTCAACAGGCTCACAACGATATTGTTTCAACACACAAAGACGGCTGAAGAAGCTTATTATGTTGCTGAGATGGCCCGCGGAGCCGACGTCTTTGTAGCAGCAAAGGTTTGTCCCATTGTCACTTGGATGTTGAACGGCAAGCTAACATGTGTTCAAGTTCATCAACAGCGGGCTTCAGTGCATGAACGACATCCTCACTCAACACAATTCGGATGCAGTCAACGTTGACTATCTTCTCCGAGTTGGAGAGCTTCTCCGTATCCTCGTGCATGTATCGCTACCTTTCAGAGACACACCGGCTGTTACGCCGGCCATTGAACCACCAGTACAAGAGGCTTTCGTCAAAACAATCCACTCTCATTTCAAAGCTCTAAGTGGACAGCAAACAAACGTGGAAGAATCCAGTCACTGGATGACCAGTCTCACCGTTCTTTCCAGGCTATTGCAGTTCATATTGAGTTTCAAATGCGGCTGGACACCGAAGTCGAAAGATACTGCCCATGATATTACGAAACTCATATTCGACCTGATGCTCGTAAGCTCAATCGCCCTCATAGTTGAAGGTTTAATGAACCTCTCTTAGCGCTGCGCTTGCGAAGACTACCTGGATCTTTGCTTATACCCCATTCTTCTCGATACGCTATTGGTTGTTCTCGATGGTCAGTCGCCTTTTCTCCCATAATGTATTCACTACTTCTGACATCTATCCAGAGATTCCAAATGAGATGAAAGCCAATTATGATCCTTATCACTACTATCCCAACACCACGCTGGAAGAACTCTCCCCGGACATTCCACCAGAATATCGGAAACAAATTGCAGCTCTACTTGTTGATTTACCTTCGCGAACAGTGGTTACTGACCTTGTTAATTCCTATCGTGACACAGACGGTAAGATGGTCTACGGCTCGCCCGTGATCAACAAGCCCTGGGAGTGGATTGAGAATCTCGGAGAACCTCCCTCGTCTGATCCAAAAGATGAAGAACGCGAGGTTGTCAAAAATTCGGGCTCGATCTCGCTTGACCACTTTGGTACACGCCATACTGGAGAGTCAATCAAGCACACAGGCGCTGAGGGCTATTGGAAGACAGAAGGGATGGTCAGAGGTTTCGAAGATGGTCTGACAGAAAGCGTCTTCATCCGTGATTGGAGGGAGACCAGGATGAATCACGAAACAGATCTTTCGCCAGAAATTCTTGCTCGGCTCAAACCTGGTCTGGATGCGGAGGCGCTGGCTGCAGCGGAGAAATCTGGAGCAACTGCCAAGAACTCCCCATCATCATCTATTGTATCTCGCTCATCTACTTCTCAGTACCAGCACAGTCCTGCTCTCAGTCGCCAAAGCAGTTCCACCATTGAAATTATCGATGTAGACAACATGCCAACAAACGCATCAACTACCAAGCCGATAAGAGACACTGGCAAGCGCAAGGCGTCTCTCGCCAGTTTGAGCGACGACGAAATCGAGATCATCGAAGGGCCCGTTGTTCCTCGTGCTGGAACAAGCTCAAAGAAACAAAAGTCTAACAAAGCACCGCATATTGCTTCCAAGACGAAATCCAAGAAGAGGTAACCTCTACGACCATTATGATTCTGTGCTACTGTTGTTGTTTTTTTAGCCATTTTCATCACGTTGCTCCACTCTCTACATCTGCTCTTATATGCATATTACACGGTCTGTATTTATACGCATAAACTAATATCTAGATTGTAAGCCAGTTGCTACTGTACAATAGAACCAATATATAGGCGGATAAGTATCATAATCCAAGCAAACTGGTATAGTGAATAAGCATAATTAAAAATCATAAAGGTTATACCTTTTTAAACGGAAAATAACCATCCCATGGTCCAGAGGCGTTTGCAGCGGCTTTACCCCTACCCGTTGAAGGTTTCTTGGGACTGCACTCTCCCAAAGCAGCAGCAACAGTCCTTACCATCGCCTTCACCACAAACGATTCTGTGGGCCGAGAGGTGATGGGTTCCCGACAAGTTGGGCAAGTGTATTCGGGGTGCTGAGGCAATGTCTGGTTCAACAGCGCCTTGACATGAGGGTGGTTCGCGGCGTGTGGGTTGATGATAATGCTTTGAACGACTTGATAGAGATTATTGACGGCTGGGTTCGTCATCAAGGCATTTGGGTTGTAGTGCGGATGAGAATTAATGTATTGAGCCTGAGTTTGAGCAAACCAGTCTCCAAGACAGGATTGGCAGAAAGTATGTCCACAATCGGGCAAACTGGACGAGAAGGGAGAAATGTCAACTCCGATAAGAAGGGAAGATAGCAAAAAGAGGGACTGCGTACACATACGGAGCCCACATCCGCGTCGTGCAGATCTCGCAGTCGAGATGGTCTGAGATTTTGTCAGTATCCTGAAAATTCCGGGAATAGATTAGTTGAAAGTTTATTTGAAAGAAGATTCAGAGGATCGCAGAAAGGTGCGTCATCGTAAAATTAGAATAGGAACATACCAAAGAGACTTTGTTATTTCCTGGCTTTCGTAACAGTTGTAATTCTTTATTTTCTTCGCGGAGAGTAGAGAGTTCCTTGCACGCCTTATCGAGATCTCTCTTGCATTTTGCAGTCTCCTAAAGTAACGAGCCGAATGAGAGTCAGCATCCGGTAAATCAACCAATTTTTTAAACAGCAAATGAAGGTGGAAACATCACGAAGAATTGCAGTACTGACAACCCCTAATGCATTTGAAAGTAGACTTACATCTCTATATCTACTAATCTGTCTCCTAAAGTCTGCGATAGCGGCGGGATCTTGGGATGAGGATAGCTCAGTAGTTTTCGCTGTTGGTTGGCGTCGAGGTAAAGCGGCTGCAAGAGGAGAATCCGACTCGTCATCTGACGATATTTCAATGATATCTTCCGGTAATGCGATCTTCCCCTTCGAACGAGGTATTGCGGCTGGCTTCTTATTGTTGGCCGAAGCATTGCGCTTTGGTCGCAAAGCACCTGCACTCGACGATTCTCCCTCAGAAGGTAATGATATAATTTCGGCCAGTGAGTCTGATTTGGGGATTTTCTTTTTGGTCCTGGAAGCTTGGGAATGTGGCGGACTTGGGTTGGGAAATGGTACTGTTCGAGGTTGTTGACTCGAGGAGCGCGTGGCAGGCATGTTTCAGAAAGATACCGGTTTAATGACAAGAACAGTTTTAAAACCAACTAAACCAAGATATGTGCCACCGGCAAAGTGCGTATGGCCAACTTGAGTGGCAGAGTTGTTGCTGCGACAATGGTGGACGGTGACAAGAGACGGGAGCCATTTACCATTTCCGGAATGTTCAACTTCGGTTCGGCTTCCTGTGCCATCAAAATTACCCCTATCCAAAATTTGGGCCAATGCAGCGCTTGAATTATTCTGTAAAATTATGATGATGAAAGCTAATATTTATCTATGCGTGTCTACTTGTATGCGTCTGAATTATGGTAAAAGTTCTATAGGCAGAAAAAGTTCATGTTGAGCTTGGGAGTTTGTCTAGACAACCTCTGATAACTCGTATCGTCTCGGCCTTGTCATAAAGGAGGCGTTTGCATCCTGAGTTTCCACAACACGCCTTCCAGCATTCCAGCGCTTCGGGCCACAGTGACATTCCTGGATCCAGTATGGTGTCACCGAGCGGCCGCTCATCGACCTCCGTAAGCATTCGGTACTTGAGTTCTCGCCACGTTCTGTAATCAATCCGGCCGTTGCATTGGATGCAATTTGAAGGCGTTCCAGACACAAAAGGTGGTGTGTTAAGCATTTGTTTGAGGCTAAGCGTCCTAATCAGTCATGCTGGCAGGTGCTTGGGAAGAATCCATCTCGTACCCATCCTTTCTAGCTCGGTGCAACATGAACAGGTCGAGTACGGCATCTGAAGACGCCGTTCTCAGTGCTGGTTGATGTGCCGAATCGAAGATGTTTAAAACCAACGTTCGAGTTGAGTACGTCTTTGCAATCTCCTCCCATCCCTGCCGCTTCGCAATGGCGTACATTTGTATTGGGTCCTCAGGCAGCGAAGGTGATACGAGACAAAGTCTCAAAATAGACAATGCGCCCGCCATGTCGTATTTTTCTGCAGCGAAAATCACGTTTTCGAGGAGGTCGACGGATGTGAAGTCAGGGAAGGGCATTCCGCAGATCATGCGCAGCAGGGGTTCGAGGATCTCGGCGTCCTCTTCCAGGTACATGATGTCAGATTGCTCTGATGAGCCTCTGTAGATAATAATAATAAGTAAACATAAACGCGGGGTAGAGTGAAAGTACTCACTGCGGAAGACTAAACATGGTTCTGAAGAAGCCCGACGTGGTCTTCAGCGTGAAAGAGTGTACGCGAAAGCACATCTTGGACTCTTTCGCTGCGAGAGTAACGTTCGCATCCTCCGAAGAAAAATCTGGATGAATTTTGAGCCCCGCCAACGGCGTTGGTTCTGGGCTGTTGGTGATGACCTGGAAGTCATCCGCAGACTCTAGTTGCATCATGGTGGCCGCGAAGTATCAAGGTGCAAAGTAGTGAGGGTAAACGTGTTGAAAGTTTGTTGAAAACAATGAAAACCAAAGAAGTACTGCAGTCCTCGTTACCTACCAATTGCTTTTGAGCAGTTCTTGTACAAAGTCAACAGCAGTGATAAATTTATTTTCGGCCTCCCTCAGAAACGGAACAATTGCCCATACGGGCCGCCGAGTAAATGTCGTGAACCTCGGCCAGGCGAATTTATTCTTGGTCAGGCAGTCATGTTTAGAAGGTTTGTAACCCCCTCACGTTCTTTGCTCAGAACCATGTCGTCTGCACCTGTTTCAGCTGCACCACCTGCAAGAAAGCTTTTTTTCGTCTGGGCTCCAGATAAGACTGAGGAGGGGACTTTCCAGAAACGACTTTCAGTCAGAGAAAAGCATCTCGTCACTGCAAAGGAGAGAATTGAAGGAGGCTTTATCCGTATGTTTAACTTTCTTGCATGGTTCAACTCCGAGTTTAATCTACTACATTTAGGTCTCGGGGGGATGGTCACAACTCCTGAATCCATCGCCACACCAGACACGCCTAAGAAGATGATTGGCTCAACTTTCATCTGTGAAGCCGAATCTCTTGACGAGTGTGTATAACCCCAGCGTTGCTAATCACGATCTAAGAAAGTATCTTATCTTATCATTTTTCTAGAGTTAGAAAGAAAGTAGAGAACGACATCTATTACACCTCTGGCGTGGTATGTGACTTATACACCTACTTGATACTCGATTGCCACTGAATATGCCAATTCTCGCGCAGTGGGATCCAGAGAAGCTGGTCATCCTCCCATTCTTTGGTGCAACTACCATTCCATAGATATCGATACGGAATAAATCAATAACCCAATCCCGACAGTTCTCTCGGAGTCTCCCTTTTCTAACAATACTCTAACGCGTTTCTTCCGATGACGATCCGCTTGTCCAGGTCCAACCTGCGTAAACGTGTGATGCGTAAATTATCCGAGTCCAATTTTGAATGCGGGGTATTCAGGAACAGAATGGGTTTGCCGGGAAACACGTCTTGAGCCTAGACTTTGGCGAGATCCACCGATTTGCGGGTCCAGCAATGAAGATGGCACTGCGTCATTTCGGGGACGGAACACGTTTAATTGTTTCTGGGTCTTCATTCATATGGCAGTTCGTGACACTTGCTCGTTACCATTGCTTGTACTTCATTGCATACTCGGTGTTGCCAAAGCATGCATAGACTGCCAATATTCTGAGAGAATCAGATTAGGTGGATATCTCGTGAAATACAACATACTTGGTCACCAACTTGACTTTTCTGCTTCTGATAGAGTTGTAGCAACATGGCAAAATTTTAGTTGCTGAAGAGGTGTTTCCCTCTTCGTATCGAGAACGTTTACCAATCAAGATCTGTCAAGAACTACCTTCTTCATCGAGCTGTTTTAATGTTTTCCTTACTGCCGCAATAATGAGAAAATTACCTACATTCAATTCCTTGGTTTGTAAGTTCGGTGTATCCTGTAAAGCTATATGTCTTTGCAAAAGAAAAGGTTACGATTACGATATAAGCAGTAGAGTAAATGCACTGAGAAGTCAGATCAAAAGCAAGTGTCGGCGGTAGTATTAGCCGAGTTCCGGCCGCCCCAACACTCAACCCAATTCAAATCACGACTTCAGCAGGTCACTCATCCCAAGTAGCAATATGGCAGCTCTTATCGCTCGTTCATCCACTCTAAACGGCGTTCTTCGTGGCTCTCGACATTCTGTACTACTTCAAAATCAACCCCAGTTTAGTCAACTTCACAGAGCACCAGCTTTTCGGTTGATGTCGTCTGAGACTCAACAACCGAAGTACGAGTACATTGTAGTTTCTCGTCCTGAACCTTCTGTTGTCCTTGTAACTCTGAACAGGCCAAAGGCCCTGAATGCTCTCTCTAGTCCACTGTTCGAAGAGCTAAATGAGGCTTTGGAACAAGCCGATCGGGACGACAGCGTTGGCGCCATGGTGCTCACTGGATCCGAGAAAGCTTTCGCTGGTATGTGGGTTTACTGAGAATGTATTGATAGCGCAGAGAGGCTAAAGTACCTCTATAGCTGGAGCTGACATCAAAGAAATGAAAGACAAGCAATGTAAATCCTTAATTCTTGAAACATGGAGATATGCTAATGTGTTTTGCTAACAGTCGCAGATGCGTACAAGAATAAGTTCCTGGAGGACTGGGGAAACCTTTCACGTCTTCGCAAGCCTCTCATCGCCGCGGTTAGTGGCTTTGCGCTAGGTGGAGGTTGTGAACTTGCTCTTATGTGCGATATCATATTGGCCTCGCCAACGGCCAAGTTCGGTCAGCCAGAAATCAATTTGGCCGTGACTCCAGGAGGTGGTGGATCTCAACGACTCGTTCACGCGATTGGAAAATCTCGTACTATGGAAATGGTTCTCACTGGCCGTATGGTCTCTGCACAGGAGGCTTCAGATTGGGGAATGGTCAGCCGAGTGGTTGGTGAAGGCGAGGCTGAAGTGGTTAAGGAAGCCGTAAAAATGGCCAAAGGCATATCAGAAAAGAGTCAAATTGCTGTTCAGGCGTGCAAGGAGGTGGTGAATGCTGCCCACGAATTGAACCTCGCAGAAGGTTTGAGGTTCGAGAGGAGGATATTCCATGGTTTGTTTGCGACGAATGATCAGAAAGAAGGTATGTATATGGTTGAATGGTTCATCCTTGTGCTTTGCTTGAGCTTGGCTGACCTTGTTTCGCTACAGGAATGGCTGCGTTCGCTGAGAAGAGGAAGCCCAATTTTACCCATTCGTAGGAAGAAAACAAAACGGGGACTGTAGGAGGCATTAAAAGCATCTACAATTAATTCTACCCTTGAAATGCGTTAGAGATGTGAACGGAAGTAGATAATTCCCAAAATCTCACATTTCCAAGACCGCCATCTAAACACGCTGCCAATCATAAGTCCTGTAACGGGGTGATAAACGATGTACAGGGAGAATGGTTGTTGCGGACAACTGCTCACCAATCCCCAAACCAGCGACGATCCTTTTTTGCATAAGTGTGCCAGGAGCTGCGGCTCGAGACTGCCACACCGCATATGCGCCAGTGCCTGCCATGATACCCGTCCCTGTTATTCGACACGAAAGACACTCCGCATCTCGAACGTTGGCTTTCGAGCCGGTTTGTTTTACGGATTCTGTTTCAGAGGCCGATGCAGGATTGGAGAACGATGAAGAGGCTGCTGAAGTCTCGAAGCTTGTAGCCATGGTATTTAATGAACTGAAGATGTAACCTTGTGTGTGCCAGAATGAGAAGAGGTCCAAGTGCGACGCGTCGGTCGGCAAACACAACCCAAACGCGCTTGTCACGGCGTAGCAATCGTGAGAGTATTTGACTCATGGTACGCCGGCATATTCTCTCCGGAATTGCCAAATCAAGGTGTGGCGTACACAGGCTCTTTGTGGGCATTCATTCAGAGCGTGCTCAGAGTTGAAGATACACTGTATGTGTTAATAAGTAGCAATAAATTGAATAAGTACAAGTGCGTGGGTTTGGGGCCCAAATCTTCATTATGGGTGATAATTTAAGACTTAAATGTTGAGCTCGAACTTGTGCCAATCTCCCTGCCGCATTAGACTTGACCGGCATAGATTCCAATGGTCTAAAAATTGCAGATGATATGTTTTTGTGACCAGATTTTGTTTGCACTATTCTGTAGAATAAAGTCAGGAGATCACACTGACAAGACTCATGTGGCATTGTCAAGGCAAACGTGGTGCTCCTCATGCCCATCTCCAGTGATCTTTCCACTATTGTCAGAAAGAAGACAAGAAAAAGATCTTTAACAATTCCGGTGCAGCATAATTAACATATGCAGCTCACGGGAACCTTCGAACTTAAACTCCCAACTCACAGAACCTACAATGGTCCGTGGCCAGTGGACACGCCCAGTTCCGACTTTTCGGACCAGCCTGGATAGTCCGAAAATTAGCTGGATGGTAACAGCCATGATTTACATGCAGGAGCCTATGATTAGAGCTTCAAGCTTTAATTTTCCTTGCTGGCGCCACCCATGTACCATAATATTCAGATGTCCCTCACAGAGTCTCCTGGAACCTCGCCTTGAGCAAGGTCCGCTCAGATATAACACAACGGCGCCATTAGAGAACTCTTTTTTACATGTGCGGCCGCTTTAAAAACCGTCATCTTACATTCAATCGAACATCATTCTTTCGCATTGAATCGGGCAAGATGAACACAACGAGGACCTGACTCGGCGCCCTGAAAGCAATCTCAACGGCCTCGAGTACGTTTCCCGATTCTGACGACAAATTTTTTGATAGCGTATTTATTCACCCGTTAATCGGCCAACTGCACGCCTCCCACAAAGTAGGAACGTAATTTAGTGCGTCACGACGTTGAACTGCAATCGGACCTGAGAAAAGATAACAAAGATATGAAGCAGAATTGATCTGTGAGTCTCATGAAAGCAGCTCGTTTGAATGGTCTACTCGCCAGACACTCATCTAAATTGCAAGCACTGGATAAAATGATTAGCGGACCGCTGTTAAAGCTTGAGTGATGAGACGTATGGAAGCAGATGAATTCTAAGGATAGCCTGATCCTAGTGGAACTATTGGCTTCGAGAAGGGAGAAGACGACGGAGGTGTCCTTGTTGTTCGTAAATGGTGAAAACGCCAACACACTCAGTTGTGGCGATGGTGGTCCAATCAGACTGAGATAATCACTACGCTCTGCACGTGCAGACTGTGGGTATTCACATCTGGATAATCATTTCAACCGTCCACAGATACATCCAGGACCTCAGTCTCTGGTGGTCGTTTGGTAGGGGCTTTTTCAAAGAGCTAGAGGAAAATTTGGCATCATAATTCAGTATCTGGGCTACTTCTTCCCAGTCCGTATCTTGCTGTCATCACAAGCCTCCACATCGGCACCCTTCTGGGGAAATCTCAGAAGCATTTCAAAGGTTGGTCCGATTGAACAGAGAAAGTCACATGAAGGAATACACCGTGTAATACCCTTCAGCCTGCCGCTTGTTCGCAGCCTTTTTGAACGGTTCCGGTCTATTAGTACTGACAGGGATGGTACAAGAAGCCACCTATCTGAGTATCGGACCCTCTCTTGCTTTATAACTTTTCTCATCTGGGTGGTTGGGAACCTTGAGATATACCTGTCCTTCAACAACACCTATACGTATGTTAACGACATTGTTTCATGGACGCGACCCGTCCCAAATCCAGGACAGTACAGCCTGGGCCTCAACAGTATGTGGAAGCACTCAGCACAGCCCCCGCCTTTGTAGTAACTAATTGATTGTGCCATTTGTAGTTGCGTTTGCCATTCCTCCTCGCTGCTGCGTTGGTGGTTTACCTCGTTTATAAGCGTGCCACAGGTATATCGATCCGCCTTGTTCCAGGCCCTGATGCAGAGTCGTTCCTCCTCGGTAAGCCTTGCGCATTCCACGTTCGCTCGTATCTTGCCTTGACTGAACAACGCATCAACGCAGGTAATCTCCCGGAGATCTTCCAGAGCCAAGCGGGAGCGCCAGATTTCAAATATCAACAAATGTACGGGGACATTGTACGGTTCAAAGGCCCATTCGGGGTGAGTATATCGTGTGGAATCGGTTTCGCGGGCTTTTTGTTGTCTCGGATGAGCTGCAGAGTCCCGTAGCCACCATTCAATCCAATTACTGATTCCGATTGTGATGACATAGGAGGATCGACTCTTGATTTCGGACCCAAAAGCTTTGGCCTACATCATCAATGGAGGTGCGTTCTGAGTTGGTACTCATATCATCAATTCAAGACCGAGCCAATTTCACATCCAGGATACGCATTTCCGAAGTGGCCAGAACGCAGGGAGATTTCTCGTATCTTGATGGGTCGAGGGCTGCTATGGGCCGATGGTAAGGCTTGGCCATCAAATTGGAAGGGCCCCTCTCATTTCATGATCTTCTATCAAGGCGACATTCACAGACGACAACGAAAAGTTATGCTTCCAGGATTTGGAGGTAATATTATCGGTTATCACTGGGTTATCTCGGGGTATTCTGACCTGGAGTTTGAATTAGCGCCTGAATCAAAGGGTCTAGTGCCCATCTTCCAGAGAGTGGCTTCTCAGGTTCTTTTCGACCTCCTTGATCTCTGAAACACGGCTGAAATTTTGTTTTGCAGCTAACGGAGCAATGGAACGATATTCTCGCTAGTTCTCCGGATCAGTCTGCGGTGGTTAATGTCAGTAAATGGCTCTCTCGTGCCACTATGGACTGCCTCGGTGAAGGTGAGAATCACAAGCAAACACTTGGTTGTTCGATCTGAGAGGAAGATTTGCAACAGCTGCCTTTGACTATCAATTTGGAGCCCTGGCCAACACCAACAATGATTTCATGAAGTCTTATATGGGTCTCATGTAAGTTGGTAGGGTTTGCGTTCGGGAACTCCCATTCGAATGATCAAATTTAGGAATGACACTTTAGGATCACCTCCGAAGCCGGCGATTTTTATGCAGGCCGTGCTGCCCGTATGGGTACTTCAATTAATATCCAAATTTTCACCGGCAAAGAATGTGGTTCATGCTCGCCACACAGAGGTCTTGGCCAATGCAATCACACAACAATTGGTGGATTCAAAAATGGAGGCTTTTCGTCAAGGAGCCGGAGAGAAGGACATACTCTCGCTACTAGGTGGGTGTACACACACACATACACTGTCGTAAACTTACTGCCCCATTGCTAGTGCAAGCCAATGCTGCTAGTGATCAGGTCAACAGGCTGACGGAGGAAGAGATTTTTGCTGAAATGAGGTAAGCCGTCCCATCAATATGCTCGTGCATTTGTCAACACATAATAGAACCCTGCTTCTCGCCGGTCATGAAACAAGCGCAGTTAGCCTTTGCTGGGTGATGCTAGAGCTCGCCAAAAATCCCGAAATACAAAACAAACTTCGAGACGAGATTCGATCTATTGAACGCAGTATCCAAACGCGCGGGGGATCCCATTTTACTGCTAACGATCTAGATAATATGCCCTATCTAGCAGCCGTGATAAAGGTATAACTGAAGACATCGCTCGTCATAACGACTTCTAACCGCAATGCTATCTAGGAATCTATGCGTTTCCACCCCGCGTTGCATCAAAATTATCGGCAAACGGCCAGTAATGACGTCTTCCCTCTATCACGGCCTATTCGTTTGACGAATGGCAAACTGGTCAACGAGCTCCCAGTACCACAAGGAACTAAATTAATTGTGTCCATTGCCGCCTACAACAGGAACACAGAAGTGTTTGGAGATGATGCCGACGTCTTCAATCCCGATCGATGGCTCCGAGACTCTTCCAACAAGAAAACGCCCGGGCTTGGCGTATACAGTAATCTGTACGATTTTCGTCTTTCTATTTAGTCCAGGACTAACACAACGCATAGTTTGACTTTCGCGGGTGGTATTCGGGCGTGCATAGGATGGCGATTTGCTGTTTACGAGGTGTTCGCCCTAACTGTTGAAATTATCAACAACTTCCAACTCGATGTAACACCGGATATTGACCGTCTAAGGAGGGAAGCATGCTTAGTTATGATACCCACTCTGGAAGGCGAGCAACACAAAGGAGAAAATCTACCTCTACGTGTGCGTCATGCACCAAGGGACTGAATTGTAGCTCCAATATTCCCTGCTCATGTATAACTTCGATGTACGCTGGCTAAATAGATTCAATGAACCATTTGAGGCTATAGCCCCTAAGATGAATATAAGTTGGCCGCTTTTGAAAAGCACGTGCCGTTACTGAAATTCGCGAGTTTTGAGTGGCTTGGTGTTTGTTGGAATGCTGAAACACCTCATCGACATGTCAATTTCAAGTTTACGGCGGGTTTCTGCATTGTCGAGACCTACTGAAAGGTGTAAGTAATGGGTACTTTCTCTTCAGGATGCTAACCAACTGTCGCTATTAGTACCAATTTTACTCTGCACTCATGGGACCAGGTACCTGAGCTCACAAAACTCAGACTCAAGGTTACAGCGGTATGTTAACCTCTCGTAGTAGTTCATCATTATCTGAAGTTGGACCATTTAGGACAAGCACGGAAGATAACTCTATATTTTCTTCTTCATCTTCGCCATGGGACCAGATTTTTAACGACAACTCTAAAGCCCCCCAATCTCTGAAAGATGATTCCGCAGACTCATTCCGTCCGCTTCGTCGGCAAACCATTACTGAACGAGAAAACAAGGTTATTACTGGCATGCTCGACATGATTTTTAACAAGCGGAAGCCGGACGGTGTTGAACTTCCTGACACTAGAGTTCAAGGTGTTGGCGGAAGAAATCTCGACGACTTGGTCAGCCGACTCCGACGACATAGTAAACCGCTACGATGGGCCAAAGAACCCACCGCAGAACTTTGGGATCAAAAGAAAGAAGAGATGCTGAAATGCGACAACGACCAAGAGCTCTTGGAATGGGCGAAACGGGAAGTCTTCGACGAGTCGAAGAAGTATGAGACCACAGCGAAACCGATGATTGGCGGAGCTGCCTTCAGCTCTGAACAAGGCACTCAATCTTCTATGCTGCAGTCCCCCATCTACCCCAAAGTCATTGCACACCTCATGCGGACATTCCGCGACCACTACAGAGATCCCAATTTGACGCTGTTCATATTCCACCATGCGCAGAAGCTTTCCGTAGTGTCTTACGTTTTTGGCTGCTCTACGGAGTCGTATAACGAACTCATCCAGACTCGTTGGTCATGTTTCCGTGACTTGCAGGGTGTACATAACGCTGTGCAAGAGATGGCCGTAAACGGTGTTCCAATCGATGGTACGACCCGTAAACTGATTGAAACTGTGCGCCGTGATATTAGGCAGGTTGAGTTGCATACCGAAGCAGGAGAAGGAAGTCGTAAAGCAGTTTGGGGTCTGCTGAGCAAAGTCGAACGGCTTGTTGCGATGAAGTTGAAACCGAAGAAGGCCGAGGTGTGGGATCGCTGGAAAAGCGATATCCTGAACGAAGGAGCTGCTGGAGAGGAAGACTGGGCGTTCGACACATGGGATTCCGATTCTAATCCGTCCTTGCGCTGGCGCAAATCCATGAACACCAGAAAAGCATTGACAAGACACTCATAAACCCGCCGTAATCTTATATATAATTAATCCTACTTGTCCGTACTATTACTATGGTATATATCAAGCCTTATTGAAGTAAACCAAGATTTCAATTTGGTATAGAGATGAAGAGCAAAGGAAAGATATAAGATCGCTATACATCACTGGTCGGGGCGTCTGGATCGGTTTCTAGGCTTTCTGGGTCCTGAACCGTTTGCAGCAGCACCCAGACCGTGAGCCGGTTTGTAATGAGCGTCGATTTCATCGCATCGTAGATGAAGGAGGAGATTGTACACGAATATCTGCTCATATCTGGCCAATCCATGAGCTCTTTGTGACGATAACAAAAAGTAAAACAACTCACTGAGCATTGGTAAACACAACAGATACCAGATCTGAATTGCAACGAAGCAGATTTGGAGCCATAACAAGAGCCAAGTTGGCGGGTGTCATCTTGGTAATTCCTTGTGTCCGCTCCTCGAGGAAGATTTGAAGGAAGCTAATCACAAACAGGACAACACGCCGGTTAATCGTCGGTAAGCGCTCTACAATCTGTACACAAGCTTCGGGGTCTTTCGAATTTTGAATGCATTCGTTATACAACTCATCTGGCACCAAAGGGTCGCAGAGTTCGCGCAACCATAGTTTCATGAGCGAAGCCAGGACATGAGGGTCATCCACTCCATCAAGGGTGTAATAACCTCGGTCAATCCGCAGCTTGAGCGCTGAAACTGAATCGTTATCACCTGGAACACGAAATATACCCTCAGCCTTCGTTCCGCCGAGCGCGAGGATGCCGTCAGATAGGAAGGGTAGGATGATTGGGATTTTTTGGTGTGGGTAATTTCGTTCTTGAAGCCTAATGATGGCATCCAGAGATTCACCGAAAGTCGAAGGGTTGAAAGCGGCATCCTGTGAGCCGATATGAGGGTTAAAGGTTAATGTGGTGCGGATTGCGAGATGTCTCACCGAAGCAGTTTCGATTTCAGCGACAGTGGGAGGCTTGCCTCTGGGTCCTTTCTTGGATATCGAAACGAGCCTCCGCAAACAGTATTTTGCCATGACATCAACACGACCCTCTTGCTGAGTAGTGTGATTTTGAATGAATGCGTGAAGGTACGTTTCAAAATTCTTAGACGGCGGGAAAGTCAGCAACAGTACACAGAGTAGTTGCCATCCTTTGAAAACATTTTCCCTGCGAAGCTGGTTTCAGCCGGCGGAGACAAGATTAGAGAAATTTGATCAACCTGCTGGGGTTGCCCGTAAGCTGCTTCATTAGTTGGCAATATATTTCATCTCTTAGTTCTCCATGAGTAAGGCCTTCGCTGAGCAGCCATCTCTCTTCTTCCAACATACCCACATTTAAGCCCGTAAGTGATGTAGTGGACACATTGAGAGAGGCGATCATCGAAACATGAGCATCCGGCTGAACACGGACGTTGATGCCCTTTTCACGTTCTCTATCGCCCATCAGATGTTGGATGACTTTGAAGATTTTGACAGCGTCTTTGTGAAGAGAGCGAGTCAAGTTGAGCAAGGGCTCTGTGAGGGGTACCTGGCACGCAAGAATGGCGCATCAGAACACAGAGCTCCACAGATTATAATGATGATTGAAGGATACCTTCTGCCAAGTCATTAGTTGTTCAACCGGCACCTTTCTCCTGAAGATAAAGCCTCTCCGGTGAGTCGAAAAGTATTGTTGAGCATAATCCGATTCTGAGAATTGTTGGATATCTTCGGCAAGAGCTTGAGGGAGGATGGGGTATGTGCTACAAGCGACATCAATAAGGAACGTCGGTAAATTAATGTAGATACTGACCCGGAAGGAAATGTGGTAACTGAGGCCCCAGAAAGAGGAACCCGTGGTTCAACAACGATCGGGAGTCCAGCATCGCGGTTCTTAACGGGGCTTAGTTGCAATGTGGCAGCTGAACAGCATTATATCAGCGAGGGCGGAAGGTTTGTCGTAACGATTAATCCCTACCATGATTAAGGATCGGGGCACTGATCCCTTTCCCTCCAACAGTAGGTTGGTATTTTGGAGCTTCAGGGATTGGCCGTGATGGTGATGGCGGAATTTCACGATGTCGCCTAGGTGGTGTCGTCGGCGGTGACGAAGAATATCCGCTCGTGCTGACCGTCACTACAGATTCGGCGACGGACTTTGGTATCGAGATATGACCGCTATCTGAGTGGGACGAGCTGAGCATTTCCAAAGCAGCATCGAGACTTTGTGGCTGTAGAGGAGCATACGATTTTGTACGAGCCTTCGGGGCTGGCGATTCTGAGTGATATGACGATGGAGCGAGGCTTCTGTCAGATTTTTTGCCCGGAGAATCAAGTTCTTTGGAAACGGAACGGTGACCATTCACTTGCTTTCGTTCCGAGCTAAATGACGACTTCGTTGCAAGCGAAGGAGGGGATGAGTTGTCAGTCGCATTGGGCGAGCCGGGAATAGGCTCCAGATGAGCGGGTGCAAGGGTTGCTCGCTTGATATTCGACGTATACTTCCCATGTCCGGTATAATCTCCGGAAGTGGGACGCCTTGGAACGGGCCTGACTCCATTCGTAGCAGGCTTGTGAGAAGGTGATAGATAAACATTGTCCTATTCAAGATCAAGGTCAATCTCAAAGTTGACTTGATCGTTGTGATGGTGCTCACTTGATTAGATTTTGAGCCTGGTATCATCTTGGAAAAGTATTCGAACGTAGATTTGGATAAACGACGATCCATCGAGTTGCTCTGGCTATTGTTCAATGACCAGCAAATTTTAGCTAACGAAAAACTGACTTGTAGTATTGACAAGGGTATCACGAAGCCTTGCGGCTTCTCCCAAACAGTTTCTCCAGTTTTCGTCTGGTAATAGTATGGCAAACCTCCACGGGATTCATCGCCAAGCTCCCACCACTCTCCGTCATCACTAGGTGGTAGTCTGAAAGTATCGAATCAGCGGAGTGACGGCTTTGCGAAGAACGAAAGACATACACAAAAGTACCGACTGGGGCGTCCCAACTAACTTCCCCCGTTGCTGGGCAAGCAAAAAAAGATGTTTGACTCTGTGAAAAGCCAATTTATAATGTTAGCCTTCTACAAGACGCGCGTTGCCGATCATGAACACGTACTTGAGGGTCAACTAGTGTCACCCAGAAATTGGAACCCCATGCTGAATCGTCCCCTTCCTGATTGACGGCCGGACGTGACTGCGACCTTAGAGTTGATTTTCGAGACCGGGTAGTTGGTGTCTTTCCCTTGTTGGAAGAAGTGGATGGCTGTCTGGAAATATGAGGATTGACCAACGTGGTGGCAGAATGGGGCGGAGTCTGCTGCTGGTTGCCTTGCGGTGGCAAATTAGTTGCGACAGATAGTGACATGATGTTTCCACAAAGTCTGGGCTTATCGACAGTATAAATGAAATAGTTTGGGGAATGAACAACAGAAAATCTGAGGATACAGTTTGTTATGTGGAAAAGAACATTGGTGGCAATAACGAAATGAGCAACGACAGGAGCATGCCAGAAATGGCTGCAGGGCCGACTACATTTATCCACATTACATACTCACGGATTAGACTTGCATTTTCCTACGCCCTCCATACTGGAGATAATACACAATTAGTGCACTCAGCCGAGAAAGAGTGTATTCTGATTACAGGCATACGATACCTCCATGGTCCTCTCTCGCCTTCAGGCACAATTAACCACGTTTTCGGAGTGATCGCTTTGCATGTGGAGTTGACTGAGCGTCTATTTTTATTTAGTCAACATCCTTATAAAAACAAGCTCTAATTGAGCCTCTCAACAGGTCAAAGAAACCTCATAGAAACATTTTTCAGGCAGGTGCTCCTTGAATTAATTAATTTGCCCATCCTCGCGTATCGTCGACGATGGGTGTCGTTAATAATGCCAAATTCTCTGATACCCCAGTAGACCAATTTCTCAGAAAAAGTTGTATTCTGCATATAATTGCAAATTTCGCTGAGATACGTATGTTGGCACGACCTTCCGGCAAAAAGGCCACTATAATCAAAATGAACACATTGTTATAGCTGATCATGATCATAGTCGCCAAAGGTTAGAATTTAGAAACTAAGGAAATCAAGCTCAACCCAGCATATGATCGGGTGAATAGGGATAGACAAGAGACCAAGTCTCTCCAAAAGTTGTGTTGGAAATCGGAGACGTTAAGCCTCGTCGAGTGGCCCGCGTAGAGCTCGTGAAACATAACCTTTCGATGGTTGAGAAGCCGAACGATTTGAGCAGGCAGTAAACTACGTCTACGAGGAAGTCGAGGCTTGGCCTCAACATTCTGATGATGCTGGGTATCATAGTGGCACCTAGACGTAAACCAGGTTCAAGTCGTCAGTCATATCTGCTCGGCTTTTGTGAAGTGTTTCCCAGAAAACGCCACGAGCCGGCGGGATTAGAGAAAATGGAGAAATTCACGCTAAGATCCAGATCTTCGGTGCGTTTTTATGTAGGTTACCTTGCAGTTCAGCAAGTGCGCTTGTAGTGATACCCTTTGTAAACCTCAACCTTGATAATCACCGAACAATGAACGAGGCAAATATGTAAACAACTTCTGTCATCAAGAAGTACAAGGTTGCTATCGCATGAGAATCTAGATTTACTCATCTTCGTCCATGTCTGCGCCTCGCGCTCTTCTCTGCTCGATGCGTTCTTTCATTGCTTTCTTGGCGCTTTCCTCCGCTACGCCAAGCTTGCCACCCTTTGCAAGAGCGAGTAGTAGGCCTTGCACGAGGCCGACGTGGTTATGTCGACGTAAACTATTTTCAAACTGTGACATGGTTAAGTGGATTTCTCTTGCTTAGCAATCGGGGAGTACACACCGCCCATCGTTCGCGTTTGGCATTTTCGTTCGATATTTTTGCAAGAAGTTCGTTTGCAGCAGGAGACTGACCCGGCGCCTGGGCTCGGTCTAACTGAGATCGAAGTGATGGCAAAGGGTCCTCTCGAAGAGCAAGAAGACTGAATTCAAGCTGCGGAATGATGTTGCAGATCAGCACACGAATCTGGTTGTCAGCGAGAGCTATAACAAGTACCCACAGCACCAACAGGGTAAGTATTTATGCGTGCTTCGATTACTTGTCTAGATAGAAATTTGAGTGTGAGAGGCCGAGCAAAGAGAGCACATCAGGCGCCCAACCTTGCTGTCTTTAGCCAGCCTTCTCCAGAATCATCAAAAGCTTCATGCCGGAGAGCATGAGGTTTAAGGCCATCAAGTTCATAGAGTGCTCCCATCACGGGTAGATACACGACAAAATGATAGGCTTCCTCGGCTTTCTTAGGTAAGCCTAGACCATCCAACGAGAACGCACTCGGAGGAGAGAGGGCATTGTGCATCTCACGCAGCCAATCTGAGCCTGTGATGACAAGTCCGCGCGTTTGAGGATCCATGTCAGCGCTGAATCGTAAGAGTTCGGAAAGTTTTGGACCACTCTCTAATGAAGGAATGTTTCCAAGTGCGTTCAAAACTGCCAAGGTGGCACAAGCATTGTTGACAACCTGATGGGCGAAAAAACCAGCAAATTCTGGGTCATCTGTACCAGCACGCTGGGAGGTGCTATCAGATGACGTCGGAATCCATTTGAACAAAAAGATCAAGGCTCGGAGTGGTTGCAATGCAGCAAGAGAGTCTGCATCCAGAGAGTAAAGATCATCTACGATCAAGGGTACGCCTAGAGATTTGAGCAATTCGCTTGAAGAACCCACCCATTAGTTCGTGTGAGCCGAAATAGCGTTGCTTGAATACACACCTGAAAACACCTGGATCTGACTCAGTCAGTTGCCAGCCACTGGTTTCGTCGTCAACAGACATGGTATGTAGATAAGAAAGGGTTTTGTTTGCTATTTTCTTGTGAAAGTTTCAGGCCACAAGGCAGCCAGGACGGAGTATCAGTTGTCGCGCCAGCAAAGTTTTAGGCTTTACGTGACGCGTCATCGGTCCTAAAGACCTGAAGCACAAATAGACGAAAACAACGCGTGCGCTCAGGGTCCACCGCGTTGCTTGTTCTAATTTGCAACATGGACGGCGACCAGCAAAATGGCGCAGCAACGCCTGCTCTACCAGCAGATCCAAAAGTAGCGAATAGAGCACGGTTTGAGCTGGAATTAGAATTTGTTCAGGCTCTTGCAAATCCATTCTATCTGCATTCACTCGCCCAACAAAATATTCTTGAGCAACCTGCTTTTGTCAATTTCTTGGAATATCTCCTCTACTGGAAGGAGAAAGAATACGCCCGCTTCATTCAGTTCGTTTCTGTCGAAATCGTATACCTCCGAGAACAAAACTAACACCGCCGTATCTCATAAAAGCTATCCACATGCTTTACACCACCTCGAGTTGCTGCAGCATGCCCAATTCAGATCCCAGATGAAGAAAGACGAATCCTTGCGTGAATTCTTACATCAAAAGCAGTTTGATCATTGGCGTACATGGTACTGTGGCCCTAGACGACTGCACGATTTGCACATCATGACTTATCTATATTGTGGACAGGCGAGAACAACCTACCAGCACTGACTCCAAACCCGAGGCTGCGCTTGCGGCTCAAAAAAATATACCGTCGGAATCATAGGTCACAGTTTGGACATTAAATGTAATCCAGGCGTCAATGTTATATCTTTGACTTCTGTACATGTTAAAGACCGCGTTCCAGATCACAGCCCTGAAGGCCTGATGCTTGATGATTCGGGCCACGTTTTTCGCCAATCAACTTTTCTTCGGCAACGAACTGGGACACACCCGACGAACTCTTTCCTATTCAACGGTTGCCTTATCTCATCCCCACAGCTCTGTGCGGAACTGTCGGTGGGTTTTCTGTGGTCTGCCAGTCAACTTTCAAGTTGAGATGTATTGATTACACTTCTCTTCTCTGCAGGACGTCGACCAGAGCACCATCAGTCACGGAGGGATCTCTGTTGGCTTAAAACCCCATGATTATAGATTTACGCGACTACCTCTGATTGATATGGTTGTGTAAAGGATCCATGCTGCTGGATTCCCTCAACTCCGTTGTCTCTCAAAATGACCCGCTGCGATTTGAGCTGACCCGTGTGTAACAGATGAAGATTTGATGCGTGACAATAAGTTGGTCATTATGTCTAGAAGTCGAAGAGATTCATGAAAGTGCCCCGTTCTGGCTTAGGAACAGAGACGTTATTCGCTTTCCCCTAGCATCTTTATTGTTTGAGGGAGTTCATACGATCATCCTTGTCGTTCTTGGTCGCCCGAGGTGACCCAAACGCTTATCGGGTGAGACTGGATCTGTGCAGTTCGTTTCTGGTCCATCATCGATCGCCACCCCCAAACTATCTATGCAGAATGCAGAAGGAAACCCTTTTCGAACATTACTAAACTGAGATAAATGCACTACCTTATTCCAGCCCACGCCTTTCCAGACGGTTGTCAATTAGAAGGGGGAATCGTTACTGCACCATTGATGCTTTCCGCAAGTGGGTCACAACCCCGATTTCGTTGTTGACTTGGTGAGAGGCCAAAAAAATAGGGGTCAACCCTATGTATTGAAGAAACGTTTGAACATTAGGCTATGCTGGAATGCATGACAGGTTAGGCAATAAGTAGCATGTTTGAACGACGTCGCCGACGTTTACCTTGGAGGCGCCCATAGCCATTAAACACGTTCTCACGTGGCGGGAACTACAGCTTTCCTCTTACCGTCATCTCCATTGCAGTCTCGGGCACTCATGGGTCATGGAACGAACGAATGGCACTGCAAATGACCATGAAACATACTCGTTGAATGAACGTTTGATCCAACCCACTCAAAGGTCGTACGATGATGAAAGGGCGGTGAATGAAGGTATACATCTGGCATCTCTCCTTGAGAAAAAGCGCCTTTGGTTGAGAAATGCTATCGTCAATGCAATGTTTATTGCCTCATGGTACGCTCTACGATCCCGAACTGATGAATGGAAGTTTTAACATTAGCTTTGCACGTTTCTGAACAGGTTTTTCTTTGCTATGCTTTTGTCTGTTTACAACAAATGGATGTTCTCGGCGAACCACTACGGATTCCCCGCCCCGCTGTTCGTCACAACGATGCACATGTGGATCCAATTCATACTTGCTGCTGTGTTGCGGTACGCATGGCCGAGAACCTTCCGACCTGCACATAAACCCTCTAGAAAAGACTACGCGTACGTCCACGTTTCGCCTTTCCTAGTTGGGGCGACTGAATACCATCGGCGAACTCATCCGTAACAATTCATTTGGCTTGTTAGGACGAAGGCAGCACCAACTGCCGTCGCAACTGGTTTAGACATTGGCCTATCTAATTTGTCTCTGAAAACAATTACGCTCTCATTTTACAGTAAGTGTCGATGAGGCCCCAGACTTTCGAGCCTACCTAATTTCCGCCTGACAGCGATGTGCAAATCGTCATCGCTAATATTTGTTCTGTTCTTCGCATTCCTATTCCGGTTGGAAACGTTTTCGTGGCGTCTAGTTGCGGTCATCTTTTTAATATTTGCTGGTGTGCTGCTCATGGTAGCCACTGAGGCCGAGTTCTTACTGCAGGGATTCATTCTGGTTATCAGTGCAAGTGCACTGGGCGGACTTCGATGGAGTTTAACGCAAGTACTTTTGAAAAGCAAAAAGATTGGGTTCGATAACCCTGCGGCCACGATCTTCTGGTTGGCCCCCTCCATGGGAATCACTCTGGGGATCGTCAGCTTGGCCCTTGAAAATTGGCCTTCAATATTCCGCGGTCCATTCTTCCTTGGGCGGTTGAAAACCTTGGAAACAACCTTGTACATGACGGCGCCAGGCATCGTGGCCTTTTGTATGGTGCTGAGTGAATACTAGTGCGTCCCTTTCGCTCTTTCTAATTTTACCGGAATGGGCGTCACTGAGAATTGACTTTTCTAGTATTATTCAACGAGCAGGGGTGGTCCCTATGTCCATCGCCGGAATTGCGAAAGAGGTGTCTACGATCCTGGTTTCGGCGTGGTTTTTCGGCGACAAACTCACTTTACTCAATGCCGTCGGAGTATCGATAACCGTATGCGGTGGGTCTTTATTTTACAAAACTTCTCATGAAATGCTGTTTCTGACCAGAGCGGGAAATCCCTCTCAGGAATCGGACTATTTACCCATCATAAATATCGGAAGTCGATTGACTCTTCAGTTCCCCTGGATGCACATGGCAACGCAATTACTGACGACAACGAAACTGACGGGCCGGAGGATTATGCCCACCCCGAAGAAACTATTCGTTTGACTTCTAGTCAGGATGATGAGGATCTGTTGACCGAGGTACGTTGGCAGAGACGAGTTTCATCGTTGCGCGTTGAATTATGAATTTCATGTGCGGATGGCTGAACATCAAACGTAGGAGGATAGCTTGAATCACGCAGCGGAGAGGGAATATGGTGGAGAGCACAGTGGGTTAATCGATGATGGAGAGAACGGCTATGATTCGAGGCCACGTTAGTAAAATGTGTGAAATGAGAAGAATAGTGTTGAGAAAAATAAGGAGAAATGTTGAATTTTTGAGTGGAATGGTGGATCTTGCCCTGACGACCTGAAATCTTTTTTGATTTGGGTTGGTTGTTTCGGGCGTTGAGGGAGCCGAACTGGTTTATTCGTGTGGCTTATGTTTGGATCCTTTTGGGAATGATGGATCTAAGATCTGAGCAGACGGCAACAGCTGGATGCACATCAACACTCGATTCCTACTTAAAAAGACACCATTCCACTCCGTCACAACTACCAACCTCACCTTCCCTTTTCCCAACAAATGGACGACTCTTTCCAATTCATCATAGAATCTCCTCAACATGCTCAGGGACATAAAAAGCGTCCTCGTCTAGTTACCTCCTGTGATAACTGGTATGTCCGCTCATCTCCCCATTTCCCCGTCCAGAACTTCAATTAACAACCATAAAACAGTCGTTTAAAGAAGATAAAATGTCTTCAGCCTTCGCCCGAGTCAAAATGCGAGGCTTGCAAAGCTGCAAAGATTCCATGTCGCTTCCGTGACAGAGAACGTTATTTCGCTGAGCGAAGCAGGGCGATCGCGGGTCCTAATTCTAGCGTCTATGCTTCAGAGCTTCGGTGCGTCTATCATTTCGAAACGACTTCTTCATGCCACCGACCTTTCACCAATCCAGGTCCGACGGCAAACCCGCACTTGATGCGTTCTCCGTGGCGTCTGGTTCTTCTAGCCCGTCAATCTCTTCTCATTCAGATCCTCGATCCAATTCACATTCGCCAAAAGCCAGTGGCATGGTTGCTGCTGATGCTGATACTCTCGGTCGATACGCGCCTTATTCTGCTCATGACTCGCGACATGTCGGCCACGGCCATGTGTAAGCTGATATCCATCTTCATGACTCGTTTTCTAATCTCAATTTTCAGTCGCAGCAACTCGTCCATCTCCTCTTTCGACTCCATAAGAAGTAACCCTGCCCTCCAGTATAATTACCAAGCCCATACATCATCTCAGATGCTACACTATCCAACTAATTCACGCCCTAATTCCTACCAACCCGACTACCGCGGCCTCGTTTTGTTCGACCCAGAGAACCCACAACGACCGGGGTCTAATCTTATGGCACATTTCATCCAAGGCTTCTTTGAAACATACAGCCACGAATTTGCATTCCTTTCTTACCAAGAAGTCCTCAACGATTATTGGGAACATCGCCTTAATAACATTCTGGCAAACTGTATCGCGGCTATGGCAGTAAAGTAAGTTTTCCGTCTCCGTTCCAAATTTTCAAGTTACTAAATTTGGGATAGGCATACTAATCTTCCTGAACTCCAAATGTCTACTCGTGAACTTCATAATATCGCAGAGAACTACATAGACGTCGCAAAGGTTTGTTTTCGTCATTGATCAATGTTGATACGGTGCTAATGATGGCGGCCCAGACTCTCCTTAATAACGTGTCGCACATCCCTTCCTTGGATACGCTTCAAGCCATCATGCTTCTCTGCTGGTTCGAACATCAACATCACAGACTCCCAGGTAAGCGCGATTGCATAGTTGCCACCTAGTTAAGTGAGCTCATTTTCAAATTGATCGACAGGATTCCGTACATTCTATGGAATGGCCAGCAAGATGTCGGCAGACCTTGCCCTTCAGGACTCGAACTATGATCCCATGAGCGAATACGAAAGGAGTCGCCGGCGCTCCACTTGGGGTGGCATGGTTCAATTGCATATGGCAGCCAATAATTGTGAGTTTCTTCTTTTCTGAAGTTTCATACCACTCATTATTGACTCGAAGCTTTGGCCCCAGTCCGCTCATAAACGAATCATCCACATCATTTTGCATGGCTCTTCCTCATCAATTATCATCTCGTTATTCCTCATACACATTCTTCCACAACAACTTACAATCCTTATATCCTAATTTTGTCTAATTCCACGTATACTTATTCGCTATCGCTGGTATTCAGTCGATTGGCTTTCTTCGTTCACGCGCCTCGGCGTACGTAGCAGGTCCCTACCTTTTTTCATGCTTCATAGTTGACAAATTCTGCAGCAACGTGGGTTTTAGCATCCCCGAAGGTGTCGGATTGTTGACGGTTACACAAGGCCTGACGTGAACTGTTAAAATACTCTGCTTCCTTTCCTGACTTGTAGATAGTCAACCCTTGCCTTGGTGTCATCCTCCTCATTTGACACCTCGCCTTTGCCATAACTTATTTTGTAATCACCTAGACGATTTTCCAATACACATGAAATCTTTTCAGCCATGCGCCGCCATTCCGTTAGCTTTCAAACCACCTGCCAACGGCCCTTGAGGAATTTGAAATAAATCTCAGTGACTCTTCGGCGCTTGAGAGCTGCGGGTCTCTGCTGATGGCGGGAATACACTAATTAGCCAAAGCCAGTCCTGGCCCTGCGGAAACTTGCGCCCCTTGGCTTCTCGAATCGCGTTCGACAAACCGGACTACGGTCCGCAGGCGGTAATGTATGCAGAACGCAATCCGAGCCGACACAGTGTGGCCAAGCCTACGGAAGTTATACCCGAATGCCCGCGCCGCCATCAATTTCCAATTGTTACCAACCAAGGTATTACTCATTGGAGCTGACTCTGAAAGAAGAACTTGATGTCAGGGGCCATCGGGTTCTTGCATGGTTTGGCAACTTCCAGCGACATTCGTTCCTCTTGTTCCATAACATACCTTCTGGATCTTACAAGATCTTGCTGCCTTGCTGACAACATTTGAATTGTGAGCACACGATTTTTTTTTCTGAAACGTTCCACGTTCCACAGCCTGGCCCATTTTCGCATGAGCAATGTAACGCGTCGTTGCTGCGCTGCCAACTTCCTCGTGGCGCACAATTATGATCAAATATACTTGGTACAATGATGTTATACCAGCACCCGTTGTTGGATCTACTCGACGTGGTCTGGATGCCCAAGCCCATTCCCAAACTCTGTCCTCCAGTGATGACTGTTCAATTCTCGAGACCTGCATTATGCGAAGAACTTTACTAGTCTACACTGTTCACTCTGGTCTTGAACAAGATCTTGATTTCCGTCTCTGACAAGTATCGTGAAGGCGCTTTGTTGGCTACTCCGAGGTATATACAAACAGCCGCGCATTGTAAAGATGGACCTACATCTTTTGACGCCCCTGCTTCTTCCTTTATTGTGTTCCCGATTCTCCCTTTTGGTCTTTTCGTCGGTATTATAGTTATGGCTGTCGGTGATTTGCCTAACTGGCCAGGAGAATCATGACATACGCAAACTTCCTTCACGGGCTCTAAATTCCATAGTTCCACATGGGCAGGACAAGTCAACTGATGGATCAACCTCACTGTCCCCGCGCTTCCGGCCGGCAAAGAGTGATCGAAAGTAAATGTGGCGGTCTCGATAAAACTCGGGGCTGAGCATGAGGTTCTGTTCTCTTGCCAAGTTGGCACACATGCATGGTTCCTTCACCACAATTCAGCGCCAGAAATACACTAGAACATTACACCAAGTGCACGTTAACGCCCTCGGCCTGTTGGTAACGACTTGAAGGCGTTCGCGAGCTTCCTTCATTCTTTCCTCTACTTTCCTACATCCTTCCACTTCGCCCTTATGGATTTCGTCCATTCGGCGACGGATTCCCGATGGGCTGTCTTCGAAAGGGCAGATTGGCAATCAAACATGGGAGGTCAGCATGCTCAACAGATGGCTGCGTACATAAGAATTGCCGCCATCTCAGTGGCAACCTATGAGTGAGTGACATTTTATGATTTTTTACGAGCTTATAAAACATCATTCCAGTTTCCTGATAACGCAACCTACAGCCTGGCGTTTCTATAGGGAGCATTGGCAAACTCGGCGATTGAAGTAAGCACCTGCGCCTCTTTGTTGTGCCTGGCTTAGAGGTTTGTACATCTCTTCAGCATATCAATTGTCCTTTTTGTCGCCATCCGGTAGGATTACTGCTTCATTCATCTTAAGTTTAAACGACTGACTCATTTCACATAGGTATACTAGCATATGCGTGCTCACTCTCAGTACTGTGGGACCTCTTCCGAATTCTGATCATGGGCGCTGTGGCGCTAAAGTCAACTATGCTCGATAGGTCGGATTCTTCTACGAGAAATTCACCCCCACATCATGCTTTCACTTCCATCTAATACCACCTATCTTTAAAGGTAAGCCCCTTAGATATAGAGCTGGTCGACTAGAAGCTGACCAAGGACCGCTCGTCTCGAAGTCATTCAGGCTATGGTATCTCAAGCGATCCTTGGCATCCGGTAATGAGACTACTCACTTCTGGGTTTAACGTATTCTGATCATTCGATCTAGTGTATTCAATTTATCAAGGCGTTCAAAACGCGTTGGTTATTTTTTGCTGGCAACATACTGTATTGCGTGCTCTGTAAGTCTACGCTTTCCTTTTTGAGCTACACATCTAATTCTCCGGATAGCTTCAGTGGGTGACGACAATCTACGGGAGGAAACGTTAGTGTGTTTGCTGGTCCGTGGTTACACCCGTCTAACTCCCGTTGTATCACCAGCGGAGGTCGGTCCTAAAAGAGGGATGCACAAGTAAGTATCATTTGGCTCAACAATCGAATGTGAGCCTAAATTTTGCCATTTAGTTGCAAAGCAGCGGATGATTCGCATCGCCTTGGCGCTTATATATTCTATGTAATTGCCATTGGGTACGATGTACTAACCACGGCCTTGTCTATGTGGTTCTTGCAACGTTACAAGAACCACTTCAAGAACACAGTGTAAGTGGTGTATCAGAATGATTTGTACCAGTTCATTAACTGTGAGACTTAGCGTTTCACAGTTGCGACGAATGTAAGTGGCCTGACTTTGTATTTCTGGCCCTCGTTTATTCTTTGATCACAGGATGCTCTACGATGGGATCGGATATCTGATTGTCCTGACAGGTGAGTTCGAACTTGGGCGTCGCGAAAGTGGATGTGATGAATAACTCGCTCGATAATTCCAGCGGCCAACGTCTTAAACGCCCTTCTATTTTTAGGGAGAGAAGATGTACAAGTCAGTAGTTTATTGCCTCGTCGCAAAAAGGGACGAATCACTTACTGTGGCTTTTCACTCGTAGACAGCTGGGTATGTCTCTGGGTTTCGATGGACGTTGAGAATGAATCTGATTCTCATCTTATCGCAGTGCCTCACTAGGCTACTGTGTAACTTGGATTATGACCCAGCGACTTCTTATTCATCTTTATGGTATGTCACATCCCGAAATAATCTGGCTGTGATCTCACATTGTTTTAAGATGCTTCCCGCGAACATCGCGAGGAAGAGGATCTCGAACTAGCTGGCGCTGCGCTGACTTTGAGCAAGAATGTCACAGGACATCGAAATATTAGCCGAGTGGTGCGAAGCCAATTCGACAAGAATCAAACGGATCCATTTGATCTTGGTGGTGGGCCACGGGATAGTACCTCAACTTCAGAGTACCCAGAAGATCTCAACGTATCGGTGCGAATAGAGAGAACAGTAAAATCAAAACGAGTGAGCCGGACACTGGAATTGGAGGACTATTCTCGACGGAGTCGGATGTAACCAACAGACGGTGCTCAGGGCGCCGAGGTTATGTTGGGCACACATAGTGCACACATATAATTCACGAGAAATAGATCCTCCGATTTTTTTTTTGTACAACCCACTGTATATCAAATGCTGACCTATAATGCATTGCCATCGATCAAAATCCCTTAAGCCTCGGGACGAAAGGAGCCAACTTGATGACATATCTCGGCATATCGAGCGGTTCGTCCGTCTCGGGAAGCCATTGCGATTGGTTCGATTCAGAATTGAAGATCATCTTTAAAAAACAAGAGAAGTACATGGTTGGATATCATGGTTCGTCCAGAGGTATAAGCATGGCTTGTGCTATATGTGTGAGAGACTTCTTGTACAACTGTGGTGATAGATCGACAGGTTGCGTCAACCTGTGCCCTCAAATACAAGCTAGGAAGATTCTCTACGATGTGTGACATGGTCCCAGGGAAGGTCACCTTCGAAGAGGGTGTTTGTTCCGCTTTGTGATTCTCCTGGACACCAATCTAAAAGAGGGACGAGTTCTGGGACAGAAGTGTCATAAGGATGGAACCTGGCATGTCGATTTCGCTGTCGTCGCTTGTCAATGAGCATGGTGTGACATCCATATCTGTCGAGAGTATATGGGATGTAGCCATTTTGTCGCTATAGGGCTTCATTAATTATTATAAGATTTGACGATGTTCTGGAGCTTACCTCGCCTTGAATAGCACGCGAGTTCGAAGCGTAGCTGTGGTCAGGGTCGACCCCCAGATAGTTGAAAAGATGTTTTGGCCAGCGTATAGCTGTCCTATGAAGCTCTTCAAAACGAGCTCGTTTGAATTCGTATCCCACAATAGTAATTTGGGAGGGGAAGCAGCCCGTGTACTCGTGAAAACGAGAGATGGAGAACAGTAAATTTTGATAGGAGTCCAAAGCGTAGTTTTCTGTCGTGGCCCTTCCAAAAGGGGCAGAACTTGAAAGGGCATTTCCGTCAGGAAGAATGCCAGCTGCCTTGGCCAGGCGGAGATACGATTCTGCTTCCGTGGTTGACGAAACGGATTTCGTTTGGCCACTTAAATCACATTTAAGCCACTTAGCTCACGAAGGATTTGCAATTTGAACTCACCCAGAGAAAATTAAAAGGGCGTTTGGGTCATTTTCTACCAGCTCAACACTGTTCAACGTCAAAATTTGACATTTCATGTGCATATACGAGGCTTACCCTTTCAGAATGTGCTCATAGAACGCTTTTACTCGTCCAGGGCCTCTTTGGTACGATTCCAACAACCAGTCATCTTCATTCGACCACGAATCCGTTCCTTTCCATATCGAATGACAAGGAACCACAACCAGATGCGTCAGGTCTTGGTTCTCTTCGGGTCGCTGGACGGTTTCTAACTGGAGTTCGTGGTAGTGAATATTGGGGGAGCAAGTGGAGCTAAGCCAGTTCTGAATATTGATAAGAACAGAGATCGTGCATAGGGCACTAAGCAAGCAGGCGCCGAGATTTGTGATTCGTGAGCGTCGAGTCAAAGAGTCGAGGAAGCGTTGACGAGGACTGGTGGGATTAACGCGTATTCTGCGCTGGTACCGCGATCCAACAGGTTGTGGCAGCATGAAGACAGAGTTTTTACGACATTCCCTCAATCCAAAGCAAGAGAAGAGAGTTTACCAGAGGAACGAGGTGTACGTCTGGTTGTGGGATCGTGGTTCCTTGAAGTAACAGTGATGGGGACCGCCCCAGCGCTGAGCGCCGATAATGAAATGCCACGTACGTAAGGTGCTCTGAATATAACTGGAACGTACCTTCATCCAGTAATTCAGAAATAGATCTCTTTCAGCCTGTTTGCAGCATGATGCTGATATAGGGCATGTATTTGACTCATGATTAAACTCTCAGATCATATCGAACCAGTCTGTTACTACTCGTTTGAAAGATGTGAATGGGCATCGAGATTCGAGACGTCAACGTACAATCGGAAAAGAGGACCTGTTTGTTGTTCTGGTTGAATGACTTGGTGGGTCATGATATGATACCGACGGCGAGATAGAGTTTTTTAAAGATTCAATTGTTGTTCAACTGGAGGCTGCCAATTTCTAACCGAAGACACGGCAATTGAACAATCAAGAGCTGCTTTGATCGTCCGTTCATCAAACTTTCTGCACAGGGAATGTCATGCCGTGGTTATAGGCTCGCAATAGCTCGGCCTAGTGACTCTTGGTCTTTGCCAATTCTTGCTCTACAGCCCATCGCACTGCTTCTTCGACATCCTCAACAATCATTGTTGGTTTGTAAGCTGGAGGTCCATTGGCAGGTTCATAAACACCTGTCTTCACGAGGAGGGAAGACCATTTTGCAGCATTGGCGCCTGCAATATCAGACTCTGGGTTATCTATTGAAAAGTTAAATATTTCATGGCCGCGGGGTCCGCGAGATGGCTCACCGCCAACCATGTAACTAAAGGTGAAAAATGATTAAGTACAATAAAGATAGTTCATTGCGAGGAGGGCTTACACGTGCGGCTTGAACTGGTTTGGTGCACCGTAAAGGTCATGCAAGTGCAGATTGAGAAGTTCCTCCGCAAATTCGTAGGTGGCTTGAGTTGGTTTTCCGTACTGTACGTGAGGATACTCGGATCCAGTCAAAGCCTACATCATGGATATAAGCTTTATAAGTAAATCATGGGTCTATGGGCGTACCCTGTAAACAGACTGGAAAGCAACTTTGAATGCCCCTTGCCCTATTCTAGGACGGTCGAAATCTGACCTCCAAATGAGGTCTGGGTTACAGAAAACGAGTTCGACAGGAGGGGTTCTGCCTCGGGAAGATATATATGGTCCACCGATGACACCTCCAGATTGTAGAACGTCACAGGTCACTTGAACTTGAAGGGCATTCAGTAGGAATTTCTGTGATTGTCGTTTACTTACCGTCGAGTGCCCAATTCCTAGGGTCATGGTAGACAAAGACGGCCGCAATTGGAGTTTTGGAGAAGTCAATAGACTGTCGAGATGAGAAGGCCACCTCGTTGAATATGTACGGATAGATAATACCTCTGTTACTGCTCGCTCTGCCTCGGAAAGCCGGTGAAAGGGCCACACTCTGTGGAAGCATTAGGCAAATTCAACAGCCGCAAAAATGAGGCGTACGAAGGATTCCAGGCCAAGACGTCGAGTGTCGTGAGTGCCTTCTGATAGCCATAACTACAAAAAAAAATATTAGAAGCGAGATGGATGAAAAAGAAGGAGAACATTACCTGCGGGCAACCTTCTTGACCACATCTCGTTCTCCACCAAGTACAAGTACTGGTTTGTCTGCGTATTTCGGTGCAAATTTCTTGAGAATGGTGTGTGCTTGACAAAATTGTGTAGGCTTGATCTATAGCAGCAACCTCAGGTCAGTACATGAATCGAACAGGAAAGGCTTACGGGAAAGCCTAATTTTGCTCCGAGCTTGTCACATCGCTCATGTTCGCCTATTCCGCCTCCATTCGTCAACTGCGCTTCTTCTGCGTCGAAATTCTTATGCAGCAGCTATTTTATGACGCACGAGGATGTAAGGTATTTTTCTGCCCCTATGAGCTTGGTTTAGCAGAAGAGTTAAGAATACTTACTTTTGAAACGGGTTATCACCCTCCAAGTACTTCAAGGCACGCTTTGCAGTTGGAAGAACATGGGGCCCACGAATAAGAACACCGTCCTAGCCAGAATCGTGTCAAGGAATATATGGATGATGAGTCCGTCGTCCTTACAATGTCGAAAACGAAGGAGAGCGGTGGCGGTTTGGAGGTGGCGTGGAAATGACACAGTCCAGCTGTAGATTTTGATACGTGTCCTATACCACGTCGTTGCAAAATGCGCTGTATGTTGAGACGCTGCATCTATAAGCCAGAAAGTTGGTGGTAGAGAAACCAATGTGGCAGTCCAAGTGGTGGTTATGTAGTAAATACGCGCAGTGGCGGTGCGTGTCTGACTTTAAACCCCAACTACCAGCACCTTTCCGTTATTTGACTAGGTCAATGACCTGCATTTGAGAGTAAAGGCGAGTAGTTAACAAGCTCAGAAAACTTGTTAAATGATGAACTTTAAGAGCAGAAGACTCATGGTACCCTATCGCCTTACGAAGTCTTCTGATTTGGCCAATGCGTCGCCAACCGTAGCTCTCGAAAGGGGCAACTATAGGATGCGTGCGCCAGGCCTACGTCCTCGCTCACTCTTCCAGGACCACGATGAATCAAGGCCCCCGAGTTCTCTTCAGGCGCGAGCAGCCCAGGCTAATTCCATCAACAAAAATGTAACTCTACTTCTTTTTTTCCTGGCCGTAGCGGTTATCACCTCGTTCTGGACCGCCTATCACTTGTTCACGAAGAGGTGGGAGCACAAATCCGCTGAAACTACTTCCATCAAGATTGATTCAACTTTCCAAGTGAACGATTCCATGCTCTATAACGAAACAAACGAAAAATGGCATGTTAAAAGGTACATGACCTACCTACCACACAGTGGCTTCCATAATCAACGCATCGCTTTCGAAAATGCTCTTGTTCTCGCATACGCTCTCCGTCGCACATTAATTATACCACCCATTCGCTTAGGGAATAAACCTATTCGTTATGTCGAATATGATACACTGGTCATGCACCATGAATTATCGACCAAGGACGGCCTTCAACACTGTCTTCAAGTGCCTTCCGCTGTCTCCTCTCCGCTGGAATGCTTGGGCTACTTTACCTGGACCACTGTGCCTTGGATTTGGCTAGTTAACCTTACCATGATATCGAACGTTCAGCCCTTGCTCCACCTCCCGAGCTCTTCACAACACTGGTTTCGCCAGCAATTCAACTTAACGGACGACGATATTGAAGTTTTGAGGGATGAAACGCCGTACCAATTTCGCTTTCTCGACACCGACACCGATTCTTCTCCTCCAACAGACCGATACTCTCAAGACGTTCATATCTCTGACTTGGCGACCTCGAATGCAACTCTTCTACAATTTGGCACTCTTTTTGGAACATCCCGACTGCGATTAAGAGATAAGGTTCAACTGGACTACCAACGGCTCATACGCGAGAACATGGCCATCACCAATCAAGACTTGACAAAAGTCGTGCGTTTCATTGCACTTCAGCTCCAAGATGACTTTGTATCTGTACATCTTCGGGCTGGCGACGGACACTTCAAGCATGAGGTTTCTGCGACAGTCAACAATGTTTGGAGAAAGTTACTGCGAGATGTGATGCACTTTTCCGACGTTACTATCTGTGATTTTGCAAGAGAGGTCACTGGAACGGATGTCCTTCATTGCTCGACAGGACAACAACGCTTCGGAAATTGTACGGCACCTTTGACTACACCAAAATCCCTCGCCTCTAAGAGATCCATCGACACGCTCCAGTGTCGCAGCACCCTCCATCAAAACACAGCGTACACTGGCTTCAACATGCCTCTCTACGTGGCTACTGATCTGCGCGATCCAGAAATACACCCGGATCTCGAGTTATTTCGAATAACCTTTCCTTGCATCTTCTTTCTGAATGATTTCCTCCCGGCACTTCAACCGTTAAAAGCGCTACGGAGCCCTTACGATGGTGTCGATTTGTATCCCTTCTTGCTACCTCTTGTTGACGGCATGGTGGCTAGTGAAGCCTTGCGGTTTGTGGGAACAGAAGGAAGCACTTTCAGCAAGTTCGTAATGAATCTTTGGAAGAATGACCATGAGATACCTGGGTCTCACTGAGGTCTGATGCTTGCCGCTAACTTTTGTTCTGCTCATCCTGTAATAGTTGAATTCTGAATAAAGAATATGCATACATCACATCCTTTATTTCAAGAATATGATTTCTTGCCTTATCTGTGGGCACACAGCTGTGGAAGGATTTGTGATCATGTTTGTCGGTGCATCACAAGATGCGATGCAGTCCAATTGTTGCCGACAACCTCGCAACGGCGCCCAAGTATACAACGTCGTTACGTTGCCACGGAGTCCACATCATGAGTCCTGATTGATACGCTGGAAAGATAAAAGCGCGGTGTCAGCAACAATGATTCCTTGTCCCTGGTACCCCATCTCCTCACACATCGTTCTAATAAGCAATGTCGAACATTGAATCCCTGTCCTCCGTCGCAAGTGCTGACGCTCAAGTCGCTCCTGCTTCTGGTAAAGCAGACGGAGCTTCGACTCCTCAACCAAATACAGTTCAATCTACCCAAGACTTTCAATCGTTTCTTAAGGATTTCAGGAAGTATGAGTCGGTCATCGTAAGCTCGTCAATACTTCAATTGCTCTATTGTCATTGAAGAGCTGGCATTTAGGAGCTCATGCAGAAAGCAGCTGGTGATAACAAATTCAAAGAAGAATTAGCTACTATCGAGCAATGTAAGATTGATGAATTTGCCTTGGATAATGAGCGCTCATCTAGTTTCTCTTAGGGTTTAAAGTCTTGAACGAACCCGAGAGGAATGCTGCGATCAACTCGCTCGTTCAGCACTCGACTCAAGATCAGCTTCGGTTCTTCCAGTCGCTTATCTCGAGCATGATTAAGCCTGAGGAACCCAAAGCCACTCCTGGTATGTTGACATATCAGTAGCTGTCTGCTGATTTTCAATGTTGAACTTGAGTCTTCTGCAGTTGCTCAAGAAAAACCCAAGCTTGGAAAGCTGAGCTTCCGCCCACCCAGCTTAAATCTCCCAGACCTCGGTTCGCCTGTAACCCCCACACCAGTCACAGCTAAGGAATCTGCGACGGATGAGCAGAGTCATGATCACCACCTCTCTCAAGCCTTGCGTCAAGCCGATGCCTCAGAAGCACCAGCTGCGAAAGATGCGTCAACCAATCCTCTGCCAGGATTCTCTGGAATCAATCCATATACTCTCAACATGCTGGCGAACGCCGGCCTGTCCAAAGATGCACAGCTTTTGGCAGCCCAGTTGGTTATGAGCGGCCTCGTACAGCCTACTGGCATCTTACAGCAACCATCAGCCAAGCCCAAGAATAAACCCCTTGGCTCTGCTAACTGGCGCACCCCTGCGAGTGCTCGTTTCCCCGCGAGTGCTTTGAGAAGCAGCGGCCTTCGCCCCAGCAGTGGCTTAAAGAGTGCTGGTCTTAAGAGTAGTGGGTTGAATGCTCCGCAAACCCCCATGACCGCGGGTTTGGATTCGCCCCGAGTCGAAGAGTTTAGTCCAGATATGTTGAAAGACATTCCAGGATGGCTCCGGAGTCTTCGTCTTCACAAGTACACTCAGTGCTTCGACGGATTGACATGGCAACAAATGGTTGTTCTTGATGACGCTGCTTTGGAAACCAGAGGCATCGCTGCCTTGGGCGCCCGTAGACGTTTGTTGAGGACGTTTGAACACGTCAGGAAAGAAATGGGCATTGAAGAACCTGAAGAACCAAACAGTGCGACGCCGACCACAAGTGCAATGCCGACTGGCGCATTCAATAAACCTGCAGAGCAGCCGCATGGCGCGCCTCATAGTGCCCTTCCCCGATCAAAGCTGTCTATCAACTCCCCAATCTTCACTCCCACCTGGGAGTCCAGCAAGACTCCTCAGAGTGCCGCCCCCACCATGGAAGCTACCGCTCCAGCTGTCACTGAGCTAGTTGCCGCTGCAGCCACTGCAGAGTAGAGGGTTTTTTTTCACAAGTTTTTCTTCATCCCTATTCGATATACTGTTGCGCCAAATATTCTGTCTTGATAGCTGGTCTGGATCCAATAAACTGCTTCCACATTTTTCTCATGACAGACAGGTACTTAAATACCCGCAAGCGTATCGCAGTGCTTTCTTACGGATGACATCGATATGAAGGCACCCATGAGAATAGAACAACCCCCAATTGTCGCCAACAACTCTAAAATCCAAGCTTCCTCGAAGAACGCCCAAACCTCAAAAGTCTTGTTGCCCTATCCAGCCTTGTCTCCTTCGATAGAAGATGGGAAACCGAAACCTTAGTCGACACCTTGACAAAAAAAATTACACAAACGCATTCCAAAATCTTCTCGGATGTATTCGATTTCTCACAAATGGCCTGGCATCATAATAATAGACCCAATGTTCCATCCATGAGAGCCCATTTTGCGTCGAATTGCAATTCGATTTTCGTCAGTGGGAAATGTGCATCTCGGCATTTCCTAGCCGGTTAAGGAAGGTCGACAACGATTGTTTGGTTGTACACTTCTTCCTTGACCATCTGTCTCCGACGCCATATTTTTGGGTATCTTCTCAGTCTTGCGAAGCTTTAAGCTTACAGTATCACTTCAGTCAAAGACGCCTTCTAAAGATTTTACCTGGTCATACCGGACTTGTTTGCCAAATCCACTTCAAGCATGGACAAGAGAGCAACTGCGATCTTCTAAGGCAATTTGACCCTGCACGCGTGTTTTTGATGATAGCGTGCCTTGTTCCCAGCAATATGCCTTTCGTGGGCTGGGAGTTTCTGGAGATAGCAATTCTTTCGTTAACATCCTCTTTTGCTCGTTTCCACCATGTCCCCCTCTTACGATGTAGACCCACTTGACCTCGCTATGGCACCTCCCGCGGATGAAACCCAGGAGCAAAGAGCTGCACGATTATTGAAAGAGCAAGCAGCCGTTCAGCGGAGTAAACAGATTGACGCAGAGCTCAAAGCGTCTAAAGTGGTTATGAAGCGTTACAGCAAGGCCGTCAAAGTACTAGTACTAGGACAAAGTCTGAGTGGTAAGCTGTGAACATACCATCTTCTCGACGTCGTTCTGATATATATTTCCTCGCCAGGAAAATCTACAACAATCAAAAGTCGGTGAAGGCTTGATCCGCCGAATTCTGCACCTGATTAAATTTTTTCAACAGATTTTCAGATGACTTATGCTCGCAAAGCTTGGATAGAAGAACGCAGCTCGTGGAAGGCAGTAATTCTGTTAAATCTCGTTCGGTCGGTGAATATTGTGGCCGACATTCTCGCCGAAGAACTCGACGACGATGCCGAAGTCATCCAAGAAATCTCCTCTCGCTCAACGACCCCCTCGGTGTCTCCAAAGCTTACTGAAAAGCATCGTAGCACCATTCTCAGGCTGGGTCCTCTGCGGCAGATAGAAAAAGACCTCAAATTACATCTGGGGGCTGGTTCTACGGAGGTGAACGACTCACCTATACAACGGAGTCCCAATGGCTCTGTCACAGATGTACAGGTTGACATTTCCCGGTCCTTCGGACAGGAATTCTCCGTGAGGTCTTCATCAGGCTGGAAGAGTGTCCTAGACAAGGTTCGACACCCTTTGCCCGGCAAAGAGTCTAACCCACCTTCGGTGGCTTTTCAAGTTGTTACCAGTTGTCGAGAGGAAATTAAATGGCTTTGGAACGATGAAACTACCCAGAACTTGCTACGCAATCGACGAATTTACCTTGAAGATACACCCGGCTTGTGCGACGTCATTTATTCTCTGCGAAGTTCTACTGATGATCTCTTAGCTTCCTGAACGATGTCGATCGTATTGCCAACCTCGAATATGATCCTTCAGATCAAGACATAGTTCGCGCAAGATTGCGAACAACAGGTGTTCAAGAATATCATTTTACACTGGACCGAGGTATTGTTTCTGTAAATTTCAAAACACCCATCAGCAAACACGAACGAACAGTCAATGTTACGGACCCTCTTGACTGGATCATGTACGATGTAGCTGGCATTCGGACATGTGTAGGTCTCTCATCAAATATCTTGATTATCACAGCTGATCGATTCCAGAGAGCTGCTTGGATACCTTATTTTCGAGAAATCACGGCACTCTTGTTTTTGGCTCCTATATCAGCCTTTAACGAGCGACTGGACGAAGATCGAAAAGTTAACCGACTAGAAGACACACTCATGATGTGGAAGACCATCTGTCGCAGCAAGTTGTTATTCAATGTTCAAATTGTGAGTTGCGATCCGCATATCTCCATCAGTGAACCAATTTGCTCATGGGACCTTAGATTCTCTTCATGAACAAAACGGATCTGTTGCGGAAAAAGTTGAACGATGGTATAAGCGTGAAGAAGTACATTCCGGAATACAAAAATCCCAATGACTACGAGCATGTGGCTCAGTGTAAGTATCTTATTCATATGGTCTCATTAATCTAATTTGCGATGGTGTCGCTAGGGTTCCGCAAGATCTTCTTCAAAATGTACGACGATGCTGGGCGGGTTAAAGCCGGTCTCCCTTTCATCGGTCACTTCACTTCGGTCATCGTGAGTCCATCTACCCATACCTCCAACCTATGTATTGTTTACCCATATTAATATTTAGGACACTGCAGCGACGGCCAAAACACTAGAATCAGGTAAGTCCACCTTTAACCTTGGGGGTCTCCTGCCTGAATCGTGTTTTACAGTTCACGTCGCAATACTGCGGAACGATATCCAAGAGGCTGGGCTCGTTTAAGTTTTTGAATCCAGGATGCTGCTGCTGTATCTCCCTGCTGTCCAATTAAGTATTTTATGTACAAATTTGATACCCAAGTATCTGATCACTACTATCTTACCTGTTATGTATTGTATATGTATGCTCGACTTAGAAGAGTTTAATTCGTTCGTCTTATAGTTTGAAGTGATATTCGAAAGCAAATATGTAACATTATTGAAATGCGTAAATAACAGTATCCTCTCAAAAATGCTCACAAGTCCTCCTCCGACGCCCTTGGAGGTAGGTCTTTGCGTTTCGAGTAGATATCAAAGACGGGACGGGTGTTTGCGGTCTGCAGTTCCTTGGCAACTTCTTCAGCGCCTTCCATTACTCGTAGAAGATTACCTCCAGTGAGTCCGGCGAGTTCGTACTTATTCCAGCCACGGCGGTACAATTCAGCAATCTAAAGTAGGGTTAAGAATGCAAATCTGAAATAAAGCGATAACGGACCAGTGCCGGGTATTTTGAGACGTCTTCTAGACCCTCAGGTACTTCACCGATACCGTCAAAGTCGCTACCTAGACCAACACTGGAATTTGAAAATTTTTGAGGGAAGTATTTCTCAAGGGAAGGTGTTGAGACTTACTGTTCTTTACCCGCAATCCTCGCGATGTGATCGACATGATCGGCGACGGCATAAAGGTCTGCTTCTCCCGGGTAAGCAATAAAGAAAGGCGCAAAGTTGACCTAAACTCGATTGAGTACGAGTACACCGCGAACGCTCAAGCCGGACAAAACGGCCTCACCATCACGACAGCATCAGTCTTGTTGGCTCCGCGTCCAATTAGCTTGAGAATGTCGTCTGGTACATTTCTCGGAACCTCATGTACAGCGCGCGCCGATGAGTGTGACCAGATGACGGGAGCTTTGCTGTGGTTCAATGCTTGCCTTGCTGTGTCATCGGACGTATGAGACAAGTCCACAAGAACGCCCAACCGGTTCATCTCGCCAATAAGGGATCGTCCAAGCGGGCTACCCGAGAACAGAGTTGAATTTGATTAGGAGTGCTCGTGGTCCGAGTCGTCGAAAGCCAGGACATACCTCAAACCGTAGTGAAGTGGAATGATACCGGGCAGGAGGCCACATGAATCAGCGAACGCGTTGTGGCAGGTATGTGTCAAGGTCAGATATCGGACTCCAAGAGCATGGTATTGTCGCAGCACAGCAATGGAATTGCCAAGTTGGTGTCCCCTTTAGAAATCGAACACGAGTTAAAACGATATTCAAGCATAAGTAAGTCTTATCAATTCACCCTTCAACACCTAGTAAACTGGCAATCTTTCCGCCGCTAATGGCATTCTTGACATCTCCAGAATTCAACGCAAGAGAGAAGGTCTTTGGAATGGTCAGAACAAACACTGAGAGGCTGCCTACAACCTCAAGGAACCACAAATACCTCTGGATATTTCTCAATCAAGAGCTTGGAGACATCGATTTGTTCCAAGGTGTCTCTAACAGCAGACTTGTTAGCAATCCAACCCACACCGCGAACCAAACATTCGACATTACCTTACTTTCCAGGAGGCACCTAGGAAGTTTTTGCCTGCGATATCAGGTTTGGGGCAGGACACATATGTGGACCTAAGCCAGGAGGACTCGTTGACTATGCATGGATGATACACTGGAGATTACTGACCAGAAAAATCCGCCAACTTTTCCTTTCTTAAGACGGGGAATATCGACATGTCCAGGCATCTTCCTGTTCAAATCGATCGCGGAAACATTGTTAGCGTACTTGTAGCGCACAAGCGCCGGTAGATCTATGGCACAGTCAGGCTCGACGTTCAGATTGTTTTTGCATGGTGGACTAACCAATGTGTCCGTCCTAATACATCAGCTGGATTTTAGTGACGTATTCCCAATCGGCTATGTCCAACTTACGATGACTGGGGCTTTGTCGAGAATCATGATAGCTGCCTTTGTAGGATTCTTTGGCAGTATACCAAGCCATCCTTTGACACTGTCGCCAAGCTTGTCCTCGAAGCCGACCAATACCACAAGGGCGGCAATGAACACCAAAGTCAGGACGCTCCATACTACAATCCTCGACTTCGGGTCCCTCGTAGACAATGCACCTCTCGTGCGCTCGTCATCTTCGTGGTGCCCATTTGTATTCAAAAGCGGCGACCTCTCGTTGGAATTATCGCGACTTCGATTCATATTTGCTTCAGTATCCGCTTCGTTGTTGTTGGTGGTGGTCAAAGGAGTTGAAGGAAGAATATGTTGGGCAACCGAGAGAAGGGCTGCTTTTGTGGCTGAACCAACGGCGCTGCTGTAATTTGAAGTCGAAGCCTCGTTGTTGCTGGATTGTTCTGGAGATGTGAAACGCTTCCACCAATGTTGTTTGTGAGATGAAGTGTTGCCCTTCTGAGTGTCACCTGAAGAGCTGCTGGAAGAAGAACCACTGGAACTCCTGGAGCGTGGCATTATTATAAGCTTGATGTCGTTGAAGAAGTCAAGTATGATGCAGCATACTATTTAGGATGCCGATGACAGAAAAAGGGTACGAAGATGACGACAAGTGAGGCGCAGTATGCATGGTCTGTGACATGGCCATGGGGGTTATGCTAAAAGCGATTGCAAGCCATCATCTCATGATCAACGACTTATTATGTAAATCTCTTTGAAATCAGTGCGAAATGCTGTTATAAGAACTACATGTGGTAGTGTACATCGTTTTCGAGAACAGCTATTGAAAAAAATAAGTAGATAGTGAGATTGCAGTGTGTAAAGCACGAGAGTGTATGTGATGGAACAGGCGGTTATTACTTTTTCACGAACAAAATGAAAGACTCCAGTAAGGCCTTCAGGCCTTCACCTTGCCAATCACAGAGTCGGCAGCGTACCGTGGAATAACCTTGGGGTCGTGAAGCATGTTGAACTCCTCAGTGGCATCTCGGCCAGCATAGAGGAGGATGGCTTTCTCGCCTCCAGGGTGATCTGGGAGGAAGCTGGTGACATCAAGGACTTGGCCATCGATGATAACCCAAACGTCATCCTTCTTGTTGTGCTTGGCGACCTCTGCGGCGGTATATTCCCCAGACGCGCTCTTGCCAGCTGGCGCGGCAGCCGGAGCTGATGGTTGAGACGCAGCAGGTGACGACGATGATGAGAGTTGACCAGCAAGAGAGCTGAGACGACCTCCAGCCTTCTGGACTGCGGCGGATGTTGTTTGTAGAAGGTAAGCAGAAGCAGAGTCGCCAGATACACGTCCGAAGACGACACAACCGAGCAGTGATGAACCACCTAGACGGTTGGCACCGTGGACACCACCGGCCACTTCGCCAGCGGCGAAGAGACCGGGAACGGGCTTCTGGTTCTTGTCGAGGACACGAGACTCGGGATCAATTTCGAGACCACCCATGGTGTAGTGAAGGACAGGAGTCATGATGGCGACATGGTAGAAATCATCAAACTTCCACTCTCCTTGGAAGAACTGATTCGTCAATGGTCAGTGTGTTTCATTATGATTGGTGAGAGATTAAGTACCTTCTTGCCGAAAGGATCCTTCTGTGTACGGACACTGGTGTTGTAGTCCTCAAAAGTCTTTTTCAAGACATCAGGGGACAAACCGAACTCTTTGGCGAGAGCCTCTCCGCTGTCGCAACGCTTCATCAAGCCACGACCGACGTAATGCTTACAATGCCACTCGATCTCCTTGGAGGCCTTTCCGTTCAGTACGAGGCGGATCGGGTACTAAAAGGACAAAATTAGAACCTTGAATTTGACTATTTCTGTCAAAACGCGTACCTTCTTGTTCTCCCAGATCTTGCCAGTGACAAAGTCACGATGTTGAAGCTCGTCGACGAAACGCTTGCCAGTATTATCGAGCAAGAGACCACCACAACCACGGAGAGCCTCAGCAGCCAAGAATTTGACTTTGGCCTCGGGTTCCTTAGGGTCAACAAGACCGGTAGGATGGACCTGGACCTTCTCGAGATCGACGGCACTAGCACCAATGGCCAGAGCAAGTTTCTGGCCATCACCAGTACAGTGCTCGCCGTTCGTGGTGGGGAGATCCCAGTACTCGGGTCTGTGCTTCTTCAATAGAGAGTCCGAAGTGAAGTCGGCTGCGTAACCACCGGTGGCGAGGATGACGGGACCATAAGCAGTCTCGGTCTTTCCCTTGAGCTCGTACTCAACACCAACGACGGCGCCAGACTCGTCTTTGAGGAGCTTGGTAACACGGGCTTTCTTGTGGATCTTGACACGCTCAGGGTTGCTTTCTGCGAGATCCTCGAGACGCTCCATCTGAGCATAGGTGATAACCTAGAGAAAATACGACAATTGGCGTGAGTACGTGAACTTTTACATGGATATAGAGCGGAAGACCGCATTAATGATCCTCAAAAGAACTGAGATAACTCACCATGCCGGGAAATTGCGCATCACCGCGATGTGTGCGGGGTTGGCTGTGACCACCGAGCCGGGAGACTTTGGAAAGGTCAAGGTTAAAGACATTTTGCAGCCAGTTGACAGCATCGCCAGAGCGGCCAGTAAGGACACCAATCAAATCATCACGAGCGAGGTCGCGAGCCTACAGAAACACTTCAGCTCCGAGTGAATCACATCAAACCGCACACCGCGACTCACAGATTTCTTTGTATCCTCAAAGAAGATCTTTGCAGAGTCAGGAATCTCCAAGTCTTTCTGAGTGTTTGTGCCAGCACCGTTGATACCAGAGGTAGCCTTTGTTGAGTTACCACCCATAAATCTATTACCGATTCGAGTTCGTCAACCAATGAGACAGCTTCAATTACCGGAACTTACGGTTGCTTGTCGAGCATCAAGACATTTGCACCACGCTCGAGAAGAGTGTGTGCAGCTGATAGACCTGCTAGGCCACCACCAACAACGATAACCTGTGCCATTGTAGAAGAAAGGGGGAGGAGGGAGTGGTAGTTGGTAAGGTTGATATCGGAGGGAAAAGGCGCAACAGGGCGCGGCAATTGACTCTTATAGGGACACAGGCGTACCGGCTAACTCGAGCGGCTCGTGATTTGCTTTCCCCACACTATAGCCGGCTACGATTTGCCGGTTGTCCCTGTGATGCGCGTCTCCTCATCGAACGCGGCCGTTTTTTGTTATTGGGGCTCAGGAAGCTGCGAAGGGTTTCTCTTAGTTCAAGGGTTCGATATTTGGGCTTGTCTAGGTCTTCAGTAAACACAACTAGTGACAATCTGGACTTTGCGATGCCGAACAATCCTCCAATCGCCATGCAAGTGCGGATGTCCGAACGAGCAACGGAGGAAGAGTGGCCATGCCCCCGTTTTACGATGCGGGGTTAACGAAGGATAACTGTTTTTACCCACTTGTTTGTTCAGCCCTAGGTTCTCATCGAATAAGCGTTCGCCGATTTGCGCCGTCTGTAGTTATGGTGTTCCATCCTAGATGCATTCCGAGGCCTCCTATCCTTCGATCCGGCTACATTCATAAAATTTTGGAACTCTCAATCGTGATTGGATAGCTTGGAATTTGCACGATCGGGGAACCTCTGAATGCCTCCGTTTGATGGAAATTACATTCCTTGGCGACCGATCTTCCGTCCGCTCGACATTGTACTCAGGAGCAGTTAATAAAGTACCACAAACAGTTTTGACGAAAAGATAGTATAGTCGATGTGCAATTTCAGTCCTCTATTTCTTCTAAATGGATCTACGAACTATAATTCTTTTCTGCGACATTCTTGATCACCTCACAGCACCTCTCCACGGCATCGGTCATCGTAATATCGAGTGTCTCGAGGACGATGAGATCTTCAACCTTGCTGGTAGGTTTACCATGCTCCACGTCTTCGCCCTCAAACACCGCCTTGTGCGCGTCAACATAAGCCGGGTATACGATGTCGTCCCAGTAGCCTGGTGGATCTCTCCACAGTGAACCCTCTGCAAGGTCGGTTTGGACTCCATAGCAGGACGAGTGAAACAGGACAACAGCGCGATGAATCGAAGAGGCAGTGGTTATGACCATCGAGTCGCGTGCACGATCCAAGAAAGACAGATGGTTAATAAAAGGCGGAATAAAGAAAGTCATGAGCCTCGGACCAGAATACGGGATCGGCGAAGAAGCTCACCTGCAGTGTGATAACCATGACGCTCATGCCGACGTGCTTTAAGGACATCATAAGGCACGCGCAACATAATTCTAACGTCGAGCTGCTCTATTACTTCCTAGAAGCCAATAAAAGCCGTTACAATGCTTCCGATGATAGCAACCGCCATTCAAGACCTACCGGATGCCAATAGAGTAAAAAGCCGTCTACAAGGCCCCAAATGATCTTCTCTCCGCCATTGGCACTATTCTTTTCCTTCAACTCTTCGAACTGTTGTGTCCACTTTATGCTAACTTCATCATCCACACTGACCAATTTCTGCTTGTTCAAGTGATCGTGACTTCGATGCTCTGGTGGGATACTGCCGTCTTTCTTGACTTGCCGGAGGAATCTAACCATTTTATCCCATGTAATAGCACCTTCTGCTCGATCCCAATCTTGCACACCATGTACAGGATGGATAGGAACCTGCTCTATCGGCTGATTCCAGCTCGGAATCAGGCAAGTGCTCAGCGGTGTATGTCATAGGATACATACCGGAGCAAAATCCTTGCATCTGGTTAGCGTATTCTGAGTAAATCGAAAATAAATATGAACTCACATCTTGGTGGATGATGACGCTGTCCGGTAAGATGCGATTGAGATGTTTCGCCAGGGTTGTTTTCCCTGAGCATGTCGCCCCACTGAGATGTTATCTCTGAGATTGTTTGAGATAAAAGAGCTTTGTAAAGCGTACCTTACGCCAATGAACACGACCTTGGTCATCTTCGAGTCAGAGTGAAGGGATGAAGATGATCGTCCGATCAGTTTTTTGAATCTAGGCGAGATAAGATTAGATGCGAGTTCTCCACGTGCGACGCGCATCAAAGGGATGATCCACGACGTCATCGTCCCCTCATCGTTTGTTGGACAGCGTGCAATGCGTCATGGGCGAGGACAGATAGAATAAAAGGAAGAACAGCGGAAAGATTTATCAACAACACTTTCATCCCAAATCATGATCTCCTCAGTCGCCCGTGCCTCCATTAAGCGCTCAGTCGCTGCAAACTCTCGAGTCGTATGTTGTTCGCTGTTATCGTCTTTAATATCCTGACAAAAATCTTTCTTCGTTTTGCTAGGCCACCCGCAGATTTGCGACTGCACCCCCGCCACCACCACCTTCGGGTCAACCAGTACCTAACCCTAAAGCCCAACAGAGCGGTGGTGGTTCGAATACCATCCTCTACGCTGCTCTAGGTGCCGCCGCTGCTGGTGGCGCGTACTATTACTATACCCAAAATCCTGAACAGGTCGATCAAGCCAAGGCAAAAGCTAAGGCGGAAGAGGCCAAACTCAAGGGTAAAGCCCACGAAGCTGCTGATCAGGCAAGGGCCAAGAGCGACCAGTACGAGGGTCAGGCTAAGGCTGGTGTCGAGTCCCTCAAGGTAAGACTTTTTCGTCTTATATGCGACTTCTGAATACTAATGGCTTACAGGCTGGCGCAAAAGATAAATGGGACTCGCTAAAGGGTACCGCTGATAAGGAAGCTAAGGAGGTTCGAGGACGAAGTCTTCCTGAAGACATCGAGGCCAAGTACGAGTCAGCCAAAGGCGCTACACGCGATACGTTGAAAAACGCTCGTGACTCTACCGAAAACCTTTACAAAGAAGCCCGTGGTACCATTGACCAGAAAACATGGGAAGCTAGAGAAGCTGCAGATAAGAAGGCATACGAAGCTCGGGAAGCTGCTGAGAGAAAAGCTAACGAGGCTAAGGCTGGATGGTTCAGTTGGCTCGGATGGGGCAAGAGTAAAGCGGAAGAAGGAAAGGACAAGGTGGAGTCTGAAGCTGACAGGAGAAAACGAGAAGCTGCAGGGAAGGTTGCTGAAACTGCTGGGGATGTCAAGTCGCGCGCGGAGAAACATACATAATTGGGCAGTCAAAAATGTATTCGGGATGTACTATAATATAACATCGGACCCGTAGTATTATCTTCAATGTTTTTATCATCGTATCTGCATCATGATCAACAAGCTTTCCCCCTCGTTCTAAGGGGATACTTGAAACATCTTTGATGGTTTAAACCTTTCGTATACTAGCTCTACGCCATCGAATGTTCGCTATGGTCTCTCCTAGATCATGCCAATTAAAAGGTAAATTAACATCGTAACCAGGTTATTCATGTCACCAGCGATCGAATCAACATTAGCGCTAGCGCAGGCACCCGGAATCCGTAAGTCGGGGTGCAAAAAAATACAAGTCTCCATAGAAAATCTAGACAGCGGCGTACAGGGGTTTACAAGGGTTCGGGATATGTGTCACTGCGTCATGAGGGTCTCGATTCAGATATTGTTGATCATCGAAAGGCGGTGTCAGGGCCACAGCGATTTGCTTGACATTCGGCAACTCAGAGCTCTCAAATCCGGGGAGATAAATGGACAAAACAAAATGTGGTGCATTGGCCTTGGCCGGGTTTAGACATATAGGCAACGTTATCGCAAGGAGATACCCAATATATTTAACTCAGAATCTCTCAAATTATTGAGATGCGGATGGGACGAGCGTAACGGTATACGCGTGCTGCCGCGCTTAAAGGCTTTTAGCCGATCCCGAACTTGTGAGGAGCCGACTGGACTTTTTGGCATCTACCCCGACAGTGTTAGGACGAGCAGTAATTCAGAAGGTAAGGTATCTTCAAAGAGGCCTTTGTTCACCGCGAGGTTTGAATGGAATATTCAAATTTCCATTAGGGGAAGATAGGAGATACCCAAGAGCCTTGTTAGTTCACGGCGTCTATACCTAATTTGAATGGAAATAACTTGGGTATTGATTGTGGTGACGTTGTTGGATGAAGAAGATGTTGATCCCTGGATTTTTTGGGTCTGATGGGTGGCGTTGAAAGTAATTAGTGTAATGAACTCGCTGAAAACAGAAGTTTGAAGCTCAGCGAGCCTCAAGCAATTCAAAGCTAACTCCAAGTTTACAGTAACGCGAGTTCGTGTTCATGAGATCCATATGATGGTGGTTGTGATTGGAACGTCCAGGTCTTGGCTAGAGAACTCTGGGCATGAGTTGAAGCTTTTCCACATCCATGATACTTCGTTTTGAGAGCCGACAGAAGACAGTAGAAGGCAAGAGAATGACATGGTACCGTTGGCTGTAGCGAGCAGGTCTACCTTCGCTGTCAAGTTGTTGCTTCTTGTGCTGATGGGGTCCGAATGGTCGTAACGGGCTCTACGGTCACGCCTACTACTACAGTTTTCGAACATAGATTAATTCTATAACGCGACAAATGGGCAATAAATCCTAATTTCTGCCCTTTTGAACGTAAACTCCGAGAATTAACCCAGTATAGTCAGCCCTTTCTTGGGTAACACATTATCCAGGTCCCAAGTCCTACTACAATATGTAATTTATTTGAACTAAATACCACCTCAAAACGCGTCTATGCACACGCAAAATCCATCTTCGCGAAATTGCTTCTCGTGCCGAATGATGCCGAGCTCGCCTAAGCGCCCTCCCCTCAGGGTCGCAGAGGCACCATAAAACGACGGTAAAATGAGCGGAATAACTGTACTTAGTCCTGTTTGTTGGAACTTTGGAGAATTTATTCCTTGCTCCCAAGGAAATTTCATTCAAACATCTGAGCCTATTGGTGATAACTTGGTATTGACTTCAAAGACTACACTAAAGAGAAATTTCTTTGTCTTGAACCCTGCACCAAAAATAGATCCTCACTCTATCAGTTTTGGAGTTGTGGTGAAGCTACCTCCAGCACATTGCAGTGGCCGACCGTCTTCCAGGTGTTGATTTAATTTTCAACAGATTTGAGCGAGTATTTCAGATTTTTAAGCTTAATTTTGGGAATGTTGGTCTGACCTTTTTGTAGTCATTTGGCGAGAATAAGTTCGCGCATCCTCGAGCTACTGGCCGAACAGTCCACCATGTATGGGTTTGAGTAGTTGGCAATAAGATGCCATATCTTGTCCTGTCACTTTTATGAGTAGATGACTATGATTTTCGCAGATGGGGCAACTACCTTGAAAGATGTTTTGGTTCTAATCATGGTTCAATGTCGATCACCCTTAGCCATACGTTTGGCATCGGTATATGGCATTCTTGGGCGAATAACATACTCTCCCAGCCCGTAAAGAGGCGCTCAAAGGGTATGTACTTGTCACAGCGGTGCCAAGGACCCCTGGCCCTTGTCAAAGAAGCGTAAAAGAAGCCCAAAGGAAGCACATCAATTAATTTCACAGACCTGCTCGCTACAGCCAACGGTACATGGACACTTCGGAAGAAGCGCGGAGCTTGTGCTGCAGAATTTTCAGAATCTGAAGAACACGGCAACTTCTTCGTGTCTCCCGCAAGATAATCCTCGGTAAAGTGGTATTTTCGAGTTCTTCGAGTGTAGTGATGGTGATAAAGAAGCTCTGATAGATAGAGAGTTTACTCTGGACAAAGATGTTCGTTGCGGGTGTTAGTGATACTTAGCACACGAGTGGCACGAGCGCCAAAGCTGTTCTTGTCGTTGATTTTGATATTTCACACGGACGAGTCTCCGAAATTATCATCGGGTGATTTTCCCTGTAGCTATCATGTCTTGACGACCCAAACCCCGCCGTTCATACGTCGTCTCGTTCTAGCCCTCAACTATTATTTCAGGTCGTTTCTATCGACAACCAGTTGAAATTCCACTGCGCACAGCGAGGCCGTATGGTGACATGTCTCTATGTTTGGGTTTTAATTGCCCCAGTCGGAAGGGAGTTCGGTAAATTTTGGCAGATCCAGACAGCAGGCGATGGCTTGGATGCTTGTCCCGATTTCTACTCCGACGCTGATGAACTTGCGGCTAACCGCTAGCGGCCACTAAAGCCAGGCCCTTTGTCAGAATCAATATAATTGACCGTCCTTTCCAGGGAAGGAACTTTCATATGTTATTTTCGGGATTTGCCCAGGTCAGCAAGGCTTCAAAAGAGATGGTCATTGCTTGGATCCTCTTTTGCTAATTATCATCTCCGTCGCGTCGCCTTTACCGGACCTTCTCGGTTTCCGCGCTTTTGGACATCTTGCGACACTGTGTGGAGGTCCAAGCTCATCCTCCCCTACCTTTGTTCTCTTTCTTGTCATCCTGGGAAGTCTCTCTGTGACTCGACTGCAATTTCCGGATACCTTGGGATACTTGCACTCCAAGTCTCTACTTCTCGTGGGGCTGAGTTTTTCTTGAAGGGGAGAGGTACAGGCATTGATCGAAGCTTGTCTATACATAGCTCAAGGTAATGTTCAATTCAGTTTAGAAAGGCTTCCTTTCCCTTCCTTTCCTTTGTTTTCTCATAGTTTGCCTATAGTAAGGAACCTTACTAGGGACGCTGGTCTATCCGCGCCGCCGCAACTTGCGAATCGTTTGATTGAAGCCTTGCTTCTTTGTCTATCTAATACCCACAGTCTACACCATCCACCCTTTCATTCTCTCCGCCCCTCCTTCGCCGTTAATCTATCTACCTTGGAATTTTCGCTATTAGGCCCTGAGTACGGCAGCATCGAGTGCACTTAAGAGCTTTCGAAACCCACCTGCCGCGACCCTCTTTCGGCATCCCATATCTCTTCTAGCTCACTATCGACATTCTTGACTCCCAAGGGTCTTTCTCATGCTGCATATGTTCAGACATCGTCGATTTACTGTGGACATCCTGGACAAGGATGCGGATCCACTAGCCAAGGCCATTGAGCCTCCACCTACGGAGACGCCGGAGGAGAGGGCGAGTCGGTTAGCGAGGGAGGCGGAGGCCCAAAGACGCTCCGATGCAATCGATGAGGAAATCAATCGACAAAAACAGGAAATGAAAAAAGCGCCGAAGCCTGTGCGTGTACTGCTGTTAGGTGTGTAATTTTTATCACTCTCTGGAAGTGCGGCCCTCAACGCTGGGATTTTCAGGTCAAAGTGAATCAGGTACGCTCGGGCGATTGTCATATCTCTGTAGAATTGCTTATCTCGACCTCAGGCAAATCGACGACGTTGAAAAGTATGGTTTGCTCCTATAGCCTAAAATTGTTCATTGGGGCTGATATCTTTGTCTTCTGCACAGATTTTCAACTCATGAATTCACCAAAGGTACAATCGTCCCCAGTACCACATACTTACTCCGGCTGATCGTATACGGTTATTTTAGGCGTTCCGACATGAACGAGCATCCTGGCGAGCTGTCGTCCAACTCAACATTGTCCGCTCCGTCAGGCTAATCCTTGAAACCCTCACCGAGGCATACGAGGGATCGTCAACACCTACACCTTCATCGCCCATTGAGGCTCGAGTTCCTAGTCCTACTCCTACTGCAATTACTGCCGAGCTTCTCAGACTGCGAATGCGCCTGCTCCCACTCCAGCAAGTCGAAGAAGTTCTGCTTCGGAAGCTCACTCCTGCTGGGTCTGCCGAGTTTGAAGCCACGCACCTGTCGCCTATCAACGGGACACCATATAGAACTTTCCGTGGTTCCAGTACACAGATCAGTGGTAACGGTAAATTCAAAGAGATCACGATCAATTCGACGGCACAGTGGAAGATTGCGTTTGGAAAACTCGTTGCGGCAGCGAGAGATAGTTTTGATAGCGCGGCGGATATTGATTTTGAGGATCCAAATGATCCTGGGGTTGTGTTGAATGCTTGTGCGGATGATATTGTGCGACTGTGGCATGATAAAACGGTCAGGCAATTGTTAGAAGCGCAGAGGCTACGGCTAGAAGATATGTCAGGATTGTGAGTCTTCGGGGTTTCTTCGCTCTACCCACAAGCTGGAATCTCTTTCTAGCTTCTTAGATTCGGTGGAAAGAATCACGGCTCTGCGATACGTCCCAACAGATGGTAAGTAGCTTATTCGAGTAGCTTGGCTCGTCGAACTCATATATATATATCGTTGATAGATGACATCTTGCGAGCACGTTTAAAAACGGTTGGCGTCTCTGAACACAAATTCACGCTCAGAGCTGGCAACGTACTGAGTCACGATTGGAGAGTATTCGACGTGGGCGGAGCTCGATCATTGGTACGGAATCCTTTCATATACTTTCATACGTCGTTCTGATTTCTCGGTACAGCGAGCTGCTTGGGCCCCATATTTTGATGATCTGGATGCCATCATATTCCTTGCCCCCATATCCGGCTTTGACGAGGTATGGAATCTTTCAGCACGAGCGCTGATGCATATCAAGAACCACCCCAATTTATTTTACCTCTGTGATTGCTCTTTCAGGCGTTAGCTGAGGACCCAACAATCAATAAGCTTGTTAGTAATGATTCAAAATTTAACGCCGCCGACGTTGCTCACGGCTTGCTTGTCTTCTAGGAGGATTCGATACTACTCTGGAAGCATCTGGTTTCAAACCCGCTGCTGAAAAACACACAGATGGTGCTTTTCTTGAACAAAATTGATATTCTAAAAGGTAACTCGTTAACCCCACTTCGCATCCTTAATTATGTCTTCATTAACATGGGCCACACGCTCAGCGAAACTCCGGGCCAGAATTCGCTTCTGTGACTTTGTCGTGTCGTATGGAACCAGACCAAACGATTATGACTCAATCGCGAACTGTGAGTATCTGCTCAGCCGATTTGGTGATGCCGTACTTACCTGACGATAATCCAGATCTCAAGAAGAAGTTTGGTACGTTCTCATTTCCCGGCGATGCTCGACCATTCCAGACGCTAAAGTGGGGCTTCATAGGTTCGCTGTACAAGCAAACGCATCAAGGAGACGCACGTGTATTTTATTGCCATTGCACCGTTATGACGGTGAGCTTCTTCCAGAACATTGCAGTTGTCCAGTAGTTTTACCTCGACATTCCGTGCAGGATGCCCAAACGACTCAGAGTATTCTTATAAATGGTGCGTTATGCATCCCGAAAAAAGCCTCATGAGTAACTCATTTCTTGAATAGTGAAGGATATGGTGCTACGGCAAAACCTGGTTGCCAGTAGCCTTGTGTGACCCACTTTAATGCAACAAGGAGAATCTCCAATAGTTTTCGATTTAATCTAGTAATCTACTCTCCTTTGATTTTTTGGTGTATCTCTAGCCTTTCATATCTTTTCATGAATACGTTACTTTACTTTGTACCATTGCTCGCGTCGTTTGAGACGTGTCAGGATTTCATCCAACTGAGATATACTTTAATACAATTGTACATTTGGCACACTGTACGCTTTTGGCTCAAAACACAACTCAACCTATGATACATGTAACCCAGTATCGTTGTAAACCCCGTAAAATCTCACTTATTGTCAAGGAGCAGCAAACAGGGGCCAGATATTACGCGACGCGACTCAATTGGCCACGTGCTCCTTGAATGGAAGGAACTTCAAGTTCAAACTTCAAAGTTCTGCTTGACACTCACGATCTAATTGGACTTCCATCTGCTTCCCACATTCTTTGTGATTGAGAGTATATGTCTGACGCTTTGGCCAACTTTACCTGCTTGGATGAGTTAACACAAGTCATCTATCAAAGCTTCTATAAATTTGTGGTCCTGTCCACCGTAACCGATGATAAGTGGAACGTTCATGTGGGTCTAGCCGGACGTGAAGGACGGTGGTGGCATGGTTGTTGGACGGAGGAGGATGTTCATCGTATCTTTGTACGTAGCTCATTAATGAAGACCGTTACACCTGGCTGACCTCGTACACAATCGAACGTTGCCAATACGTAGGGCTCAAGATCATCGGACAAACTTTTGGAGTCTTTCGCGGAGAAGCTTGCTGAGGTGTTTGTGCAAGGCGAGCTGTGCATAAGTGACTGGAGCACCGAGAAAGGTGCGAATATCAAGGTTCATTCCGAGTAATACTCATGAGGTCTCTCCGTCTTCTAATGGTGCTCGCATTTCTGAATAGTTTACCCTTGGACCTACTTCGAAGAAACCTATGCATGTCCCAATGGTAGAGATGTCTGCTGAGGATGCTGCAGCGCATGCCACGTCTGTATTTATAGATGTAAGAGAGGTCATATTATCTGAGGATGAATGTTGTCTAAAGTTCTTATGGTTCTTAAGATCGCCCTTCAAGCGCAGTCGCGTAAATGCAAGCTATACCCGTCTTCTTCAGTGGAGTATTCCGGCGTTCCATCTTCCTCGTCTAGGACGGTCCGGCCACTTGGAACAACGGGTCCTCCTCCGGAACAGTCGAAACGGAAAGAATCAAGTTGCCATACCCCACATTTGAAAGGTCTTCGATCACTGACAAGGCTTAAGGTCCGGAACCGATGGAAGTTGATTCCAGCTCAAAACCAAAATCCAGTGCTGGACTTTCCGCCAAAGACATCATTACTAGGAAGAATGCATCACAAGAACAGGCGAAGAAAAGTGTTAACCGGCGGTCAGGATCTCCTGCGGATGCATCAAGTTGGTGCCTTATTCATGATGGTCTTTTGTGACGCTCAAGTTTGCTTGTTCCTGATTTGTAGAGGTACCAGCTGTGCGACCACATAAAGGGGCCTCGCTCGCAAATCCAAACAAGAAAGCGAGGAAGTATCAAGCTATCGAATTCGAGAGTGACGATGAGTAGTAGCCCGATCCGTTTGTCAGGCTGTAACGGGCCAGCTGCCCACTGGCAGGACAAGCGACGACTTTATTCGCGATCGCAAACGACTGGACGCCTTTAGGTTAGACTTGCCACGTTTCTCCTGGTGAACCCACGTTTGCGAATGTAACACGGTGATCTGCAACGTACATTTTTATGGTATGGGAACCAAGACTGTCCGGCTGTGAATATTAGTCCAAACCACAAAATCAACAATATGCATGCCTTCGTGAATGCGCAGTAACTGCACTAGAAAAGTGGCTATTATAGCTCATGAACTACAGCAGAGATTATTCCGAATAACTTTGTATCGTAAGATCCAGGTGGCAAGGAGGCGATATCAGGCCGCCATGTTGGTCGGTTGTTGCCGTATCTGGAAGTTATTTAAGATGTAGGACCCTGAGCAATATTTAATCCTTTGCCAACACACGCCCTCCTCATTTCTCCCTTTCTTGAGGTTTCTTCATCGCGTCTCATAAAAATAATGGCACCCCCGACTTCTACAGTGCAGCCACCGTCGGCTTCTCAGCCTCAAGAGGCTATGATGGCCATGTTGTCGCAAATTGCTCAAATGGTTCACCAGTCTGTGAGTTATTAGAAATTTCGAGGACGGTCAGCGCGTCGTTGACAAAAAAAAAAACAACTAGCATCGCGAGATTATGGATCTCAAGCAAGAAACTGCCGAGCTCAAAATTGCCAATGCCTCCCTTGAGCGCCAGGTTCGAGACGGACTTGCGGTAAGTTTGTGCTTTGACACGTCCGCAACGTACAATGACCTGATTTGTTGACAGTATAACATCTATAACTCTCGCAGCGGAACGCCAGGTTTCATGACACCTGCCCCCCCAAGCCCGCAATTACGGCCCAAACTGTCCCCTTTCTTAAACCACTCCATCCCTACCATCACTACTTCCGCTCCAGAACATACCCACTACCGCCCATCTCCTTTGAGCGATCATAGCTTGACGGCGTTCCCATTCGTGAGCCGTGACATTCCTGGGTTCTACGTTGTTATTCCGGCAGGAGGGGCTGGAACCCGCCTCTGGCCACTGTCACGAGAGGGTCACCCTAAATTCCTGCTTGACTTAACACTGAAAGGGAGATCATTAATCCAAGCTACTTGGGATCGTCTTCTTCCACTTACTTCCTCGTCTCGCACAACCATTGTAGCGGGTCCGAGCCATGTAAAGAGCATCATGGACCAACTACCTGATCTCTTGGGTGAGAATCTGTTCTGCGAACCTGGACCCAAAGATTCCATGGCTGCCATTGGTCTCGCCGCTGCAATTCTGGCATCTCGCGACCCAGAAGCCGTTATTGGATCTTTCGCTGCTGACCACATGATTTCTGGTGACGATGCCTTCTTGTCAGCCGTAGCAGAGGCTGTAGAGGTCGCGAGGAAGAACTACCTCGTTACCATTGGTATTGCGCCTTCCCATCCATCCACCGGTTTCGGCTACATTCGGTTGGGCGAAAAGATCAACATGAAGGAAGCGCCGAATGCTCGACTCGTCTCCAACTTCAAAGAGAAGCCCGACGCGAGGACCGCTGCCTCTTACATTGCCACTGGTAACTACCGATGGAACGCTGGTATGTTCGTGACGAAGGCCGTGGTATTATTGGACCTCCTGCACGACTACAAACCTGAAATGGCTGAGGGTCTGCGAAAAATCGCTGCTGCCTGGGACAATGAACAAGAAAGGGAGAAAGTCTTGAGCGAGGTCTGGCCAGAGCTTGAGAAGATTCCTATTGATAATGCTGTTGCTGAACCAGCAGCCGCAGAAGGTAGAGTTGCTGTAGTGCCCGCAACTTTCGGTATGCTTTGTTTCTTCCAAATAATTAAATTATCGTGGTTTAATCACTTTACAGGTTGGGATGACGTTGGTGATTTCTCCTCCCTCGCGGATCTCTTGCCTGCTGAAGCCAATCAACCCCGCATTTTGGGAGACCCTCACCTTGGTATGCATCTTACGAGACCTCCAAGCCCAACTCTAATCTTTTTTCACTAGTTCTTACGGAACAAGTGGCTGGTGGCATTGTGGTTCCAGGTTCCGGCCGTCTGATAACATGTCTTGGGGTTGACGATTTGGTCATCGTGGACATGCCAGATACCCTTCTAGTTACGACCCGAGCCAGATCTCAAGAGGTGAAACGAATCGTCAAGAAAGCTAGGGAGGCTGGATTCAAAAATTTGTTGTAATGCGGTTCGTTTTCCCGGAAATTCAATAGGAACCCTAGCCAAAGACACTTTAATGGATATTCGAGACTACATATTTTTATCATACCCTTTTCTTTTGGTTGATTGCGTATCGTAGGAGTGGCCTCGTATTCGACTCCTACATACATATACCTGGAATAAATGCAACCTAATTAATCGACGTTCCGCATGGTATTTTGTACTAACCCCAGGTGTGAATGTTGCGTCTGATTCGGACTCGCCGTGGGTGAGAATGGCGTCATGAGAGGGCCAACTTGCTAATTTCTGGCGTCTCCCAGCCCTGGCTTGACCTTAAATTGGCTGCTATCTTCATGGTTTGGAAGATTTCAGGTCCACAATTTTAGATGTCCACTTCTAAAGAACCTGTGCACAAGCGCAACTCCATCCCTGACTACGGTTCTGTTCTTCCAAAAGTTCAGAACACGCACATCGACAATGACAACGAGAGCTTTGAGTCAGGCGCTCCAGATGCAAGCCCAGAAGGAGGTCGTCTGCACCGTGGACTGTCCGCCAGACAAGTCCAGATGATTGCAATTGCAGGCACGATAGGAACTGGCCTGTTTCTTGGGACAGGACGATCTCTGGCTCAAGGTGGACCGGCCAGTATGCTCATTTGCTACACCGTCGTCGGCTTCATCGTCTATGTCACTCTTCTGCTCCTCGGAGAGATGGCAACTCAATACCCTGTGGCTGGATCCTTCAATGCCTATACGACGCGATTCTTTTCTCCTTCCTATGGCTTTGCCCTGTCTTGGAATTACTGGTTCAATGACGCAGTTTCAGTCGCTGGGGATCTTACGGCGGCCCAGCTCGTTCTCAGCTTCTGGGGAGTGGACAAAGGATGGATTGCCAGTATTGTCTTCTGGGTCTTTCTGGTTGGAGTGAACTCTCTGCATGTTCGTGGATACGGAGAACTTGGTAAGTTTTCTGGAACTTGCCCACTCGCAAATCAGCTTACACTACCATTGCTAGAATATTGGCTGTCATCTTTGAAAGTCGTCACAGTGATAATTTTCATCTTTATTGGGATAGCTGTAAATGCTGGTCACAATTCTGAGCACCGGTACATTGGCGGCTCTAATTGGAGAATTCCTGGGGCTCCGTTCGTTGGAGGATTCGGTGGATTTCTTCGAGTTTTTGTCACAGCAAGCTTTGCTTGTAAGTCATAAATTTACCACTTCGGGTAGTGATAAACTAACCATCCCATAGTCGGTGGAACAGAGAGTCTTGGAATCACTGCGGGAGAAACCAAGAATCCCTCTAAGAACATGCCTCGTGTTGTTAAACTAGTTTTCTGGAGGTAAGCAGCTCGACCCACCTACATGACGGGACTCTAATTCTCCTCTCCAGGATCATGATATTTTATATTCTTACTATTCTCCTCATCGGTTTGAATGGTAGGCAAGCCATTCTCAAATCTTCTCTCTCGCTCATGTTGTATAGTGCCTTGGAATTACCCAAACCTGTCTAACAAGAGTACAACTACCTCACCATTCACTATTGTCTTCAAAGAGATTGGGTCTAGTACGTATTCAGATTATTTTCTGTGTATGATTTGGCTTACAGGGCTCTAGATGTCGCCGCTTCATTCATGAACGCCGTCATCCTCACCTCAGTGCTATCAGCAGGTAATCACGCCATGTACGCAGGGACTCGCGTGCTCTATGGTAATGCTCCTTGACAGGTAGTCCGCCGTCCTCTCACTGACCATCAATTTATCTCCAAGGTCTTGCTGTATCAAACCCACCTCAAGCGCCGAAAATATTTGCTCGAACCACACGAGCTGGAACTCCTCTCTTTGCACTTCTCATGACAAGCAGCATCAGTGCTCTCTGCTTCGGGAGTAGCTTCATTGGCAGCGGAGCTCTATGGGGTTGGATCCAAAATATTGTTGGTGTTTCTAACCAAGTTTGTCCATTCTTATTTTGGATCGTTCCACGAAACCTAAATGTACCCTTTCAGATTGCATGGCTATCTATCGGATTATCCAGTTGGAGATTCCGGAAGGCCTGGGTGAAGCAAGGGCGATCCATTGACGAACTGAAATTTAGGGCTGGGTGGACATGGCCATGGGGACCACCGTTCGTGGTAAGTTTGCATTATATCCGACCCATCCCATCATGTACTAACCTCAACAAAATACAGGTGATCTCGGTCACCGTGATAATTCTGCGTAAGTACCCTAACATATCTCTGTACCATTAGGTGCTAATGTTGTTTTAGTCCAAGGATGGTCATCAATCATTCCAACATTCTCTGCCGCCGACTTCGTGTCTTTCTATGTGGAGATACCTATCATGCTTGTCATGTACGTGGCTTGGAGGCTTGTTCGAAGGCCTATCACCGCAAGAAAACCCCTCGTTACTGATGCGGAAGGTGTTGACGCATCTCAAACCCCTATTGGATTGACAACTCCCCTCGCGGGCTCCACAAAAGTGCGGTGGACGACCCATCTATTTGACCTCGTGGACTACAAAGCAGTGAATCTGTATGCTGATGAATACCAGGAGGAAGCGGACGATGAGGCGGATAAAACAGAGGCGCGGTTGAATGGTAAAAAGCGGTGGTTGTGGAAGGTGTATTACTGGGTGGTATAACCTGGTTCGCAGAGTGATACTTCTGTGAAAGACAATCTCGTCGAGGTGTTGTGTTGTCGAGTTGTCAAGTCAAGGGTCATCGCGCACATTATGTGGCCACTCCCTTGATTTGAGTCCTTTGATGAACACCGTTGTCGCCTTCGAGGGTGATGGAATGTTATTATGTCGCCTATACTATCACCTCGCCTTTGGAAATACCATGTGCATTTTGGGTAACCCCCAGTTGTCTTCTCCTTTGAACTCTGTCCTTAACAACCTCCAGGCCTGGCATTCATTCCAAAACTTTAGTCTCCTCCGCCAATTCTTGTAGTATTTGAGTTGTTATTTCCAAGATCCGCGACTTCGTGTCCGCTGTTATGTCTAGTCCAACGCTGCTGCTTCTTGCCGTTCTCGCCAGCGCTTTGCCCGGCTCCTGGGGGGTTTTCATTATTCAACAATCCACAAAGTGCATCGATAGTGCTACGTACGTTTTCTCCTTTTTCCCCAAGTTTTTCACCAATCCAATCTTGATAACTTAATAGGAATCAACAAGTAACTTGTCCTCCAGAAGATCCTGCAGTTGTATCTGCCAGAAATCATAGGAGGATCGTCATCATTTGCTCAACACTCGGCGGTGAGGATAGTTATCCCACCTTAGCAGCCCACACGCTGATCACACTCTACAGGTATCGGCTTCCTTATTCTTGTCGCAAGTGCTTTGACCTACTGGATCCAGAGCCGAAAGTCAAAACATTTTGACGAAGAGACTCTCCCCGACGACATGTCGACAGCCAATGGTTATAAGCCGGTCTCAGCCAAGCTTCCTAGCGATGAACGGATGTAAAAAACGACAACTTGACGTGACATAGGCCTGTGAAAGACCCACCTTCGAACGGTTTTTTAGAAGACACGACCATGAAGAAACATAAACGATATATTATGTAGAAATAAACCATTCGAGGAATTGTACAACTTTAATGACCATCACTGCTTGAGGCTAGTCATCATCTTCATTGTCATGATCACGACGAGAGCGATGCTTCTGACTGGAACGCTTGATATGGACATCTCTATGCTCAATTATAACGTTCCAACTCTCAAACTTGACTCTACCTAGCTCCTCCGTGAATGCAACACTACGATGTTTGCCAATCTCGCAATTTACTCCAATAATCACCTCGGTTTCTTCATTCTCTTGAGCTGTGTTAAGGCATTCTTGCACCTGTCTACACACACTCTGGAATCTGGTTTGAACTGCCGCATCGTTGAACACCCAATCTCTAATTGGCTTTGTGAGGCCCGTTTGACCATTTCTGATCGCTTTTGGTGGATTTGGCAGATTACGTAGATCAATAGAGAGGTGTGGCTCAGGAATCAATGGTCCTCGACGATGTCCAAAAGATATAATGCGGACTGTTGGAAGATCGTTCTCTAGTGTGCTGTCGTGGTTCGTATTTGCAGGGATATCATCCAGCTCGTTGTCGGACATGATGGCAAAGCAGACAATGGGTGACATTGTGCACAGCCACAGCCCCTAATATTATCAGCACTCCTCACGATCAATTATGTTCAACTTCTCCAAACTCAATGTCCTCGTCGTCTCCTGACCGCGACCTACCCCCATTACCTCAGGACCCACCAACTGGTCCACCCTCAATTCGACATTCTGTATCAGAGACTACTGGGACATCAATATCCAACACTGAATCTGGGTCTCGAAGATCTTCTAGGCGGTCGTCCAAAGAATCATCAATTGTATATGATGAAATTACTAGGACTTTCAAGAGATTACAATCACAGGTGCTCGATGAAAAAAAGCGAGCGGATGAGGCTGAACGCCGTCTTTTAGAGGTGACAGCACATCTCAAAGCTGTCAACGATGCTCGGCTGCAAGCCATGCAGGAATCTGCCAGAGCACAAGAAGAGCTGAAGTACGTCTACAGAGTGATCGTTTCACATGACACTGTCTAATGATGGCCAGACTTTACAAAATTCAGCTCGACACTGCACAACGCGAAATTTATCGCGCTCAAGATGTCATTGCCATTGTTGACCGTCAGCGGCATACTGCCGAGAAGGAAGCTGCCAAGAACAGGACAAAAGCTCGACAACTCAACGAGACTCTACTTGTACAAGCAGCTCGCGAAGAAGCGTGGCGGATGGGTCTTAAAGAGGGCTTAGATAGAGGAAGAAACATTGCCCTTGCAGAACAGCTTCCGTCTGGCCTACCACATCCACCTCCAAGAGATGAGGATTACTCGTTCGAGGAGAGTGGCTCTTCACCGGAAGACGAGCAGCAGCCTGGTCCTTTCGGTAACCGTAGTCCCAGCCTTCGATCCAGGGCACCTTCCGAACCACCAATGGGCGAACTGCGCTCTCCAAGCCCTGAACCTATCCCAATGAACCTTCCTCCCATCATGTCAACCCCAACACCTAGCGCACCTCTATCAATGCCCCCTTCTAGTCGACCTCCAAGTGTCCACCCTTCAGAACAAATTCGGCCCGTCAGTGTCAGGAACATCACTCCGACACCTCAGATGTACAACCCGAACCAAATCCCCGACAACTTCATCCCTACACTAGATGCTGATAATCGGATCCGGATACCTGCTCCTTTTGAGTTCTCGAGGACGCCAGAACCCACATCATCGCCTCCACTTCCTTTGACCGAAAGCATGGAAGCCCTGCCGATCCCACCTCCAGTTCAGCAACAGCAGCAGCAGCAGTCCTCCGGTCATCGAAAGGGTTATCACCGACGCAATTCTTCCTCCGGATCTTCTTCCCTTTCCGCACTGGATATTGTCAATGAACCATTTGGTGTTAACCTAAGGAGCCCGATGAGCATCATTCCGGAGGTTACTAGTCAAACCACAGGAGATTCTTTACAACACCGATCGATGGAAGCTGATCGCAGCATGCGACATCAACCGTCCTTAGTACGTCTAAAGGCATATCTTAGCTCTTCAACGTCGCACTAAACTGTATGGCTACTCAGAACGGATCGTTCCAGTCGCCAGCAGCACCTTTGAATCATACACCGTCATTGGGACAATTTGTAGTGGAAACACCGAACCATCGGAGGCCGGCCTCGAGGCAGAGCTTTGCTGGATCTCAAGCTGGATCCTACAGGCCTCCGATGGTGCAACAACCCTCGCATGAGAGTAGCATACCTGATATTGACGTCCAGCCACCCGTATGTTGAGTTTCTGGCTATCTATCAGTGGCTTAACACTTAATCTTCACATCGTAGTCGCGTCCATTATCACACAAAACGGAATCTGCTCATGGTTCTCGAGCAGGTGGAACACCCGCTTCTCATCGACATTCAAATCTCCCATCTGGATCTTTCTCCATTGACGGAATGCCGCCACCTTCGCTTACCGGAATGCCAGGAGGTATGACTGACATTTATGCTCCCTCCCCTGTCCACCCGCATCCAGTGCCTCCGGAGCAGCCTGCTGATACAAGGCGAGGGAAAAGTAGACGGCGCTCAAGATATGATGACGATGACGACGCCGTTTCGTCTGTTATGAGTGGAGATACCCTGACGACACCTCCTGGACGGAGGAGATCGCTGGATCCTGAGGGGCCTGGAGCGCCCCAGGAGGTGGTGAGTAGAGGTCGGAATGGGAGTGTTGTAGGAGGAAACAGTGTAAAGGGTGGTGGAAGTGCATACGCTGGAAGTGCGAGGGGTGGAAGCGCATACGGAGGAGGGGGGAGTGTGCATGGCGGTGAAGCCATTGGTGGTGGTGGTGGAAGTATTTATAGTGGTAGTGTCAAAGGTGGAGGGAGTGCTTACGGTGGCGGCGGTAGCGTCAAGGGAGGAGGAAGTGCCTATGGTGGAGCTGGGAGCGTCAAGGGCGCAGGGAGCGTATATGGCGGTGCTGGTAGTGTCAAAGGTGGTGGAAGTGTTTACGGAGGTGCTAGCGCGATCGGTGGAAGTGCTTGGGGAGGTGGAGGTGATGGCGGTGAAAATGACTTTGAGTTTGGAGGCGGAGGCGCCAGTGGTTTTGGTCGGCAACCTAGTGTTGTTAGTCGACTGGGATCTTCTATTGGATATCCTGAACCTCTTACAGCAGCGACAGACGTCACAGATATGGCTGGCGTTGGAAGCGGAAATGGGCCGACGAAGAAGAAAAAAGGAAAGAGGAAGTGATCTAGGATACACGGATCGTTAGAATTTACAACCACTGTACCACTTTTAAGCTAGCATTCCTGTAATTTACAACTCATCTAAACGGTTGAAGATCTTACAAGCAGTGAATGGGTAAAATGGCCCTACTTCAATCCCTTCTACGATCCTCTCTCTTCCAGTCAGAGCGATCTCGTTCGTCCCGGCTACGATACTTCTCCCCGTCTCTTGGTCTATCTCCGTCACCCCGCTTCCTTGAACGGTCGTCGTCTCGACGGGATCTATCTCGGTCTCTATCATCATCGCGGCGCCTATCCTTATCCCTGTCGTCTCGCTGTGTGTCACTGCCATGCGTTCGATCATCATACCGCTTAGAATCGCCATCTCGACTGTAACGATCGGGGGAACGTGAGCTACGCCTCGAGGGTGCAGCAGAACGTCGAGGTGATCGAGAACGTTCTCTTTTCTCGCGTGAGGAGTACCCACCGTCTGGAGTTGATGTCCCCGAACGTTCTTGTCGAATGATAGGAACATAACGTTTATCTGGCCTTCGGGTTTTGTTGGTCTTTTTGCTGCCGTCGTCGTAAACTTCTTGTTCTTTGGCACCGATACCGAGAAGAGAAGGGCGCGAGGTTGGTAGGTAAGGTTCCACGAGGCCTTTGCCTGGTTTCCGAGAAGCGGCGGTACCTTCCTTCCAGCCCATACCACGGAGTAGGGCTGCACCAAATTGAGAGACAGGGACCCGTGCGTAGTCGTCCAGGGTGGCGGATTCGGGTAATTCGTCAACATCCTGCTTGAGAGCATCGGTCTCTGAAACAGGGGTCGGGATGATATCAATGACTGGACCATCGTACTGAGCTTCTCCTCGTGACTCGGCGAGGATAGCGCGAAGGGCCTTTTGATCTTCCGTCTCCTGCTCTGCAGGAGTTACCATCTCAACGTCTTCGCTTGTTTCTTCGAACGTGGTTGATTCGCCTTGAGTAGTAACAGACCGCTTTTTAATCTGTATTCCCGAGAGAACTGGTCCACTATTGATCGAGTCTCGAGTACCAAGGCCCCCAACACTGCCGTCCTTTCCAATCTGCGCAGCCCCCGCAGATGGCACAAATTGATTACCCGAGCGACGCTTTCGCGCTAATGCTTTCCAATCCTTGTTCTGCAGAGCAGGAATAACGAGTGGCGCATCATGCTTCTTCTTTTCACCTTTAGCGCTACAATTAAGCGGAACTTGTGTGAGTTGAATCAACTGCTTCCCTAGTAACTTGGAATATACACACCGCTGAACTCCGAATTTATCAAACCCTGTTACTAATTCATCCTGGTCAGGATCATCCTCGTCACTGGAATCAATGTAGTGCTGCTCTCGTTCGTCATTTTTAGCCAATGGACTTCCAAGAGCTGGGGTTTCGCTGTGAAGATGTCGTGGAAGCCTCCCCGCATCGGATTCTACACCAGATGAAGCGGCCCTAGATAAAGGAGACGGACGGCGAACTGTGAATAAAACTTTGGACGCCATTGTGGACGATGGAGAAAGCCAAGCCTTGTCCGCCGAGTCACACAGATCAGTGACAATATATAACCGTTACATTGAATCAATAGAGTTTTGACCCAGGGCCTCTCGTCCCTTGAATTTAAAACTCCTGACTTACCGAGTACTCAAAAACCCCAACAAATCCCTGGATGCAAGCGACATGCTTTTCGTGCTTGCCATAAACCACCACCACCTTCTTTACTCATGAGTATGGAGGAAGTTGCTGGCCAAATTCCGCATCATGCAGCCGCTCATCTAATCTTCATTGTCCGAGGTTGCGCATGTGGGTCCATCCAAGCAATCTCCCATTCAGCGATCCTAACCGAGACGAATACAGATGCGGTTCTCATATTGACGATTTGGGAGTGGCTTATCACGTTGAGATTCGAAACATTGGTTATTTGGCCGTGAGTAGTCTGGTTCACGGACTTTGCGCCCATACTCAGCTAACTTGGCCAATTCACTTATTTAAGCCCCGCGACATCTTTTCGTATGAGAATACTATACTGTGTGTCTAGATATCTCGGGATTGTTGGCCAAGTGTAAGTGCGTTGTTGAATTTATCTCTCTATTGTCTCAAACGTCTACGAACCAGTGCAAATGCGGTAGTAATTACCTATTACCTGTTCGATTCAGATGATAAGCCTTCTGACTTGGCTTGCCGTTGGTGGTTTGGCTTCCAACTCGCCATAACTCAAGTTCTTCTTGTCTCCCTGCTACTATCACTTATAATCCGACGTGCGTGTATTTTATTATTGGCTTGAATATCTTGTTCACTGACTGGTTTCTTCAGTCAAAGCATTGTACACGGGCCTCAATACCAAAGTTACTCGATGGCTTTACGGCGCTCTTTGTTTCCAGACGGCAGTGGTCATCGTGTCTGGCACACATTCAATTTGTCATACCAAATTCTACAATACTCCAGGATGTTTGCCTTTACACGCTGCTCCAAGCGTCCTCGTCCTTGCGTTCGGAACTTTTTAGCGTCGTAACCTTGTTTACTGACGAAGAGATAGGGCGACCGAAATCATATCCCACAGCCTGATCTGGGGTCTAACTCTCTATAGAGCTTTTGGCGTTTACATCAATGTTGGCAAGAAACTCATACCCCTTCTCGCCTTGGTCACTCGCGATGGTTTTTGGGTCTTTGTATCTACCACAGGTATCTGTCCTCACCTATCTACTTATCGGACACGGAGATTGACTTTCGAACAGTATTGCTTGGTGCCATCTTAATAGACGCAGCACATCGCGGTACATCCCTAGATCATGCATTTTCGCCGGTCCCTTTCCTCTTTCCGTATGTTTGTTTGAGATGTGGTTTAATGCTAGCATTTAATCATCTTTCCCAGAGTTTACGTTGCACTCGTCTCCTTGTCGGTTCGTCTTTTGTTCCGACTGATTTGGACGTCCTATTTATCAACTGTGTCCTTAGAGTTGCAGAATCATCATGAACATCTACACTCTAGCATCGGATTCTCCCAAACGGCAGGCAAAATTTGTCAAGACAGCCTGGTCGGACAATATCGAGTTAACTAGCCTATTCACAAATAGTGATACAGAGGACTTGTGAAGTGTTTACTTCTCAGTAAGAAGAACTTCAGTAATTTACATGATTTCACTGCTTTCTTTTTGTACGTCCCTTCATATTGTTCCTGCTTTTATCATGGCTAAAGTCGAGAGCGCAGCAATCTATTAATATATCAGCCGAAGCGCTTTAGATAGTTCACTAAATATCGATCTGTTGGAAAAGTTCGGACTTTGCTGTCCTTGAGTTTGACATGAAGCACCTTACAGTGTTCGCAAAACGATAGGCCATCAATTCAAAATTAGATGTTCAGGGCGGACCTTGAATATGTGTACCGCCACGTTCCGCCAGGCTTGCGGCGATCAATTGGATCAACGGCGAGACAGCCAAAGATCGAGACCGGCCCAAGCCGCTGGTTTACGGCAAGGAGAAGCTGTCAAAAATCGAAGTCCGCTTGTGCGAGTAATTTTAGATTTGTGGCCTATCGTTTTGCAAACAGCTGTAAAGCACTCACCCCGGCCGTATCTGCTCATCTAGCCCCGCAAAGTCTAAAATTTGTTTCTTTCCCGTTGAACGGGGTGCGATCAATCAATTGCCACGCTCGGCGCCCAATGTCCGAATGCAAACCTTCTTTGCATTTGCCCATAGTTCGGTTCCCTTTACTCCGCAGCGTTGTCGCCCAGCAGCTCGAACTGGCAACGTTGACGAGAACATTGACGACATTCTTGAGTTGTTATCGTGTTCTGGAATGGCCTGGTTCACAAATACGAATTCAGCGCTCACGCCAAGAGATTAAAAAACCCCGACTGCAGAATATTTCTCAACCGTAGACAGTTCATTAGGTTAGGTTCGTCGGCTTGATCAATGCAAGCCCCGAAGGTATCCCTCTCTCTTTCCCGTCACATCCTTTTCATACGCCTTTCTTCAAGTCTTTCTTCCTCCACATTATGACTGGCACTGCGACCCAACCTGACGCAGAAGATCGTCGTATCGTGAACCTCGTGAAATATGTGATATGTACGCTTAATTTCTTCCATTCTAACTGCCAATAAATCAGGACTCTCTCCAGACTCCTGCATTACATTCCTGGCTTGGGAGTGGTGTATCACCTTTGGGTTTGAATTGCAATCTATTTGGAGGTCAGGATTTTTTAAATCACCAATGGTGGCCAAGCACGGCGAACCCCACCATGAAGTGTACGAAGACTTTGTATTCAGTTGTTCTCCAGAAAAACGACGCCTAAATATACGAAGATCGTTTTCGCATTCCCGCGGTACATAGCAATCATATCTCTCACGTAGGTTCTGGATGTCTTTCCTCAACACATCGGCCGTCCATAACGACTATGCCTCTTACAGATGCAACGCTATGACTCTTCACAGAATCCATGCCATATACAACGTTGATCCAGAAGACTGTAGATTATGGCAAGGCTTACAGGCGCTGTCTGCGGAAAGCATGATGGTCTGCCTGGAGGTGCTGCTGTTAACTCGACGTAGGCTTATATTCCCATCTCACGTCATCTAGTAGCGAATCTGAAGCTGCCTCGAACCCTAGTCTATGCACTTTTCGAAAGGAACTGCACCTTCGGTTGTAGGATGTTCGCTGTCCTATGCCTCAAGATCGTTGCCATTGTTGCTTTGGATACCTTCACCATTCGCAACAAGAGCTACGGAGACGCTTGTCTCGCACACTCGAGCCCGAAAACCATCATATATTCTGCGTAAGATTCATTTTTCAGAGTTATGCAGGAAAGGTGATGACATCTATCCCGAACCAGTGTTCTAGGAATTCTGATGCAGACATTAATATGGTCTTTGACATTGTACAAACATATTCGAATGTATCTCGATCATGGCCGGAAGGACATTCCTTTGCTCTCTCTTGTAACGAGGGATGGGTCATGGGCTTTTGCTCTGGTGACTGGTACGCTAGCCCTTCCACAGCAGTCTAAATATTGACACCCGTTATGCCCAGTGGTTTGCGTCGGCTCTCTGGCAGACGCAATCATAGGGATCGGACATACTACTTCCAACCGTCCCGTCCGTGATCTGGTGTATACGTACGTTAGATTCCTCAATTACGATTTGGTTTAACATCTCAAAGCCCCTGCTTTCCCCTTCAGACTAAATATAACGATTATATCCTTTGTTGTACGGTAATTTAGCACTTATCTCGGAGTCTTATGTTGATCCAGTTAATATTTTAGAGCTCACGTTTGATTCTGAACGTCCAAGAATTCCAGGCACGGTCATTGCATCTAGGAAGGCCGCGGCAGTGCGTCGATACCATCCAAATCGATACAAACCATGCCGCGACTACAATACCTCTGTGGCACCATTCACAAATTTCTACTCCTACGACGACATAACGTCGGCTAGTGGTCAAGTTGGTCGATCTGGCAAGAAGCCGGACGAATAGATTTAAACTATGTAGATTACCTCTGATCTTTTTAGCTTGAGAAATATATTTCATTGGATTGATGACCTCGTAGCCACTTTCTTGGTTGATGCGAGACGGAAAATTGAGATTGTAGAGGCCATTTTTTGTTTCGAGTTACATACCTCGTATATACATGGTTTATACAGTGTATCTTGTGAATAATCATGAACGAGACAGCAACCTCGTGGTCGCCCTGCCTTTTGTGGAACTCCGCATGTCACGGCGCGCTTTTTTAACACCTCCTGGATCTGGCTCAGCATCATTGAGGAATTAACAAAGCTCTACCCCAGCATGGGCGCTTTCGGGGACTTTCTGTTCATGCACTGCACTGTCATTTTTTACCCACAGAGGTTATCTAGACATGACATTGCTAGAATGTAGCTGAGCATTCAATTGATTCAGACGAAATGTGCAGTCCACAATCAGTCATGTTCCAATAGAGCAGCTTTATTCCGAACTACTAGATGCCGCGGGATCTACTTTGAAGCTGATGCATAAAAGGCCCTATTTCAAGATATCTGTTTCTACCCGCTACAATTATGCTAGTCAAGACACTGGCAATATTATTTCTGACGCACACTCTGTCCATTCTTGGTGGTAGTACCAATCCTCAAACTAAGGCCGATTCCATCTGTCGAGCAATCCAGCATGCGCTCTCGAGCTCGAGTGCTGTCTTCTATCCAGGCAAGTACTTTTCTGGATCTAATCTCGTAACGGGTTTGAAGCCAATCCATCACGGTAGGCGACCTAGAGTACAATGATGGTATCTCTCACTACCTCAGCTCTAACTCTGAGGTTTCCAAATGTGTTGTCGAACCTGGCAGTGCTGAGGATGTGAGCAAGATTGTGAGTAAAAAATAACCCTTTAAGATAATCAAGCCTGAAGTGTGCCATTATTGTTTCAGCTGCGAATTCTTGGACGAACCCGGACTCAATTTGCGGCATGTCAAGATTGGTATCATTGTTTCCAAGTGTTGCTTATGTTTTTTTGTTTAATTAGGTTAAAGGAGGTGGCCACGCTTTCAATCCTGGTTTCTCTTCCACACCCGGAGTCCAGATTTACATGCGCCGATTCTCTTCAATACACTATGATGCCGAAGCCCAAACAGTCGAAATTGGTATTGGACTTCTCTGGGACGATGTGTACGCAGCACTGGCTCCCTTCGGGGTAAATGTGGTTGGCAGTCGTTCTAAGGGAATTGGAGTAGCAGGTCCTGCATTGGGAGGAGGTATCTTTGTAACTGGCTTTCGTTGAGTTCCGATACTAATTATTGATAGGACTTTCCTTCAAGAGCAATCAGTATGGCCTGACAGTTGATACTGTAACTTCTTACAAACTCGTGAAGCCTGAGGGCCAAATTGTTACGGTGAACTCGGCTTCTGATTCCGATCTATTCTTCGGGTTAAAGGTCAGCAGAAGTCGTCTACAATTAGTTCGAGAACATTTTTGAGTATTAACCGCTACATAGGGTGGTCTGAACAACTTTGTTTGCCATTTCTCTCATGCAGAAAAAAAAATCTGACTGAAGTTCTTTCTGTAGGGTATTGTCACCACATTCACTTTGAAAACCTTCCCTCAGACCCAAGTTTGGGTAAGATGATTTAACAACCTTACTCGGTTGCTTATGATATACAATTCAGGGTGGCGTTATAACTTTCGTCCCGACAGAGCTCTCTAAAGTTAACGAAGCTGTGTCCTTCTTCTCTTCGGAAGTGAAGGATCCTCGAGCAATGATTAATTTGGCTTATATATCTATAATGGGATCGGTATGGAGTCAGATTTGGCTTCAGATTCATATTTTTCACTCAAAATGGTAGATCATACCGGCGGCTCATATTTTTTATGACGGACCCACACCCCCGACTGGAACGTTTGACCGTTTCTTGTCGATCTCGACCCTTACCTCAGACGTCAAGACGCGTTCCTTCCTGGACTTTTTCCAAGTTGGTGATGCTAATGCTACTATCCCTCGGTGCAATCCATCTCTTAGTGGAATTTTATTAGACCTGCTGATTAATTACCTAGTGGAAGATCTCATACATTATCTCTACAAGCATTCACCCCAAATATCGTCGAGACCATCGTAGAACAGGCTCAGGTACGTATTTTCCTGGCAAAACCCCCTAAACTAAGATTTATGTACTCGATCTCAGTTCTGGGGATCAAAACTCGCCACCCAGAGCGGGACAATGGTGGTCTATGTGCTCGAACCATTCCTGCCTGACGCTTTTAATCGCTCCAAGTCCGCAACGGCTTTCCCACCAAATCGCTCGCCAGCTTTTCTTCCTCTCGAAGCAATATTTGAATGGACCTCACCTTCTTCAGATCACATCTTTATCAATGCCATCAAAGAGAGCATAGGCAATATCACCGCTGCTGCTGTGGAGCAAGGGCAGAGTCTGGTTCCAAGTTTGCCAATCTATGGTAACTACGCCATTGACAATATTCCGCTGGAACAGATATACGGTCAGAACGTGCCGAGACTAAAGGCACTAAAAGCCAGGATTGACCCTTGTAATGTGATGGGCTTGGCTGGTGGTTTCAAATTTTGAATTGTAGTTTTTTACTACTGCACATGAATAGTATCTATCTCCACCTGAAATACTTTCTCTGCTTGCAAAATTCTGCAGGGCCAAGTCTACGAAGAGACTTGATTTTTTAGCAGTCCTATAAATCTAGACCGATAAAAGTAGCCTCCTCATTTGGGTTTTCATCACCACGACTCGGGGCTTAGGCACTTGGCGCCTAGGCTTGCCTGGATTAAGCGCTCATAATCACGTGCAGAGTCTCGGCCCGACTTATCCCGCTGCTTACGAGGTTGGCCGCACAGTAGCCTCTCTTCGACTACGACCACTTTCCCGAAGTCGTCTCAATCATGTCACAGCTCAGTCGGATGGCAGTGCTTATGTCCCAGAATCTTCGAAACCACCAGTGTCAGCGTTCTCTTATGACTGCTTATACTACTACCCTTGCGTCGAGCTCGAAAGTTCGCTTAGAGCATATTCCTCCATCGTTCGAGCGGTATCTATCGACGACCAATTTAACCAGGGCAGCTCTTGCGTCAGCTTTACCGACGAAACCTACTGTGATTCTCTTTCAACCAACCAAGGAAGCTTTAGAGAAAGAGGAGCTCGACGTTGAGCTACTACCTCCGGAACAAGTCAAACTGGAAATCACCGATAGGGCTGCTGAAGTGAGTCTCCCCCCGTGCTCATCAATTTGGGCTCAGTGAATTCATTTCCAAAAATTTTATTTTAGCAATTGATGAAGATCGCGGAAAGGGAGAAGAATCCTGAAGCAGCTCTTCGGGTGGCCGTTGAATCTGGTGGATGTCACGGTTATCAATACAAAATGGAGCTTGCGGACAAACGATCTCTAGACGATTAGTATGTATTGATCTTACCTCTCCCTTGTGTTTCCGCACTTAAATGTTCTCTCCAGTGGGTTCAGTCATCCAGTGATCAAGCCTTCAAACCTTGTCGTTGATGCCGTGTCACTCGCCCTTCTGAACGGATCAACTATTGATTTTGCAACAGAGCTCATTGGTAGCAGCTTCCGTGTTGATAATAACCCGCAAGCGAAGGGCAGTGGGTGCGGGTGCGGTGTCAGCTGGGAGTTGAAGGAATGAGATTTCTTCAGAGATACTTTGGCGCATGTCGCTCATCCAGATGAACACGCTATGGATATTTTCGATTTGATCCCTCTTTCTCTGGACATTCTTGTACTCATGGTGCACTATGAAGCGAATGACTTCTGTGTTTCCCCAATTATGTTGAAGTCCCTGAGCATGTTTCATTGCTCTTTCCCCCCTGGATAAACCTTACCCCAGCACTAACATCAATACCACATACTCTTGGCACTGAGAATTGTGCTTTTCACTTGCATGGAAAAGAAGAATTGGCTGACTTCCGCATGTGGTCGAGTTCAGGTGAAGAATTGAATATCAGTTGCATAAGGTTCGCTTCTCTGGTATCGGAAGTGAGAACATGGAAGGCGTTAGATGCATGTGTTTGGTTTGCAAAAGGACTTCCGTTTCACCGACTATGTCTTCACGACGGATTTACTTTATGCTGGCTTGGTTTGAGAAAAATCTGTTTGAAACAGAGCCTGCCGTGCTCGGCGAGCATTGACGTCATCCTTAGCTTAGGCGCACCATTCATCCTGTCATAAAACAGCTCAATGAAATGTCCGTTGAGGCTGAGATTTTGCGATAATCGACTACAACACATGATGTGCGACTGAGATGCTATGTCTATGGGATGAGAGTAGATAAGAAAGAAACGAAGACAAGAATATGTATAACGACAGTAACGCAATAAATCGACTGGTCGAAAGGAAACAACCCTACTACATCAGAGGGCCAATAAGACATTAGTCAGATATGCAACATACGTTTAAAAAAGAGGGATCAATATATATATATGGCATGAAGCCTGTCCGATATGCGGTGCCCGCTGAGCAAAGTGTCCAAAAATCTTCGGTGCTAGCAGACGACACAGCATGCCCAACCTTTTCCTTCCTCTTCTTGAGCTGGTACTTTCCCACTACTTCTCCGCCTATGATGCCGGCCGCTACTCTCCGATTGTGAAGTACCGTGGTTTGGCACACCGTCTCGCATGAGCATGCTAGCACGTGTTGCAGCCTCGAAGACTTCATCCACACCCTCGATCTTGAGGGCAGAACATTCTTTGTATGCTCGTGCCCCGATCGCGTTAGCTACCCGTTCACCTTCTTCGCGAGTTACCCAGGTCCGAGCTTGATCTGGTGAATACGGTCCCGGTGGCCGCAAGTCGACCTTGCATCCCACAAGGATGACAGGGATTACGGACCCACAAATCCTGCGTACTTCCTCAATCCACTAAACCCGGCCAGTAAGTTTCGCTGATGGAAAATTAAACTGGAGAATAATTACTTTCGTCGTAACGTTGTCCAGAGAATCGGGTGTGTCGATAGCGAAAGCAATTAGAATGACATGCGATTTAGAGTAGGACATAGGCCGTAGACGCTAAACAAACGATGGGCTCTAAAACTTCCGGTGAGTTAAGAAAAGATGTGGGCACATACCTCATATTCTTCCTGCCCACTTGAATCGGGAATGCCAAGTTTGTTCTTTAGACACGTAGGAGTTCCATTAGCTCAAAAAGAATGACATACGCGGTATCCCATAGGGCTAATTGGACAGGCTTCTCGTCCAGTCTGATTTCGGCGACATAATTATCGAAGACAGCTACGAAGGTCGGCATCAGCATCAGAGCAACGTGTTTTCGATTAGATATGGAATATACTTGGTTGCTAAACGAACACAAGTCGGGCAGTATGTGAGCACCAGGGCAGACCGCCGGACAACAATTACACAACGCACATATTCCTTTGGAAATTCTCCTAGAGCAAAAGAACACAAGAGGGATGTCTTTCCGCAAGCACCTGGCGTCGTAGTAAATTTGAGAAGCTGGTTGAGAATACAACCAAAATTGAAACGTGCCGTCGCCCACAATCACTAACTTTCTTCGAATCTGAACGAAGTCAAGAAGTGAGCTCTACATTCTGCTGCGGTTCGTCGAAATGCACCAACTGGACTCTGGGAGGACATAGGAGAATCCAAGCGGCGGCTGTGGGTAAGAAATGAAGAGCCGGACGAAGAGGACTATAACGGAGCAGATGTGGGCGATGCACAGCTGTGCAATGGAGGAGAGGTGAGTAGCGGAGACTCTTGTCCGACAGTGTCATTGGCGGCAGCTTTGTTTATTGCTATTATATCTACATCTCGTAGACAAACTGAAGCTCAATTTTCAGTCTGTAAATATTTTTAGCTTTGACAATCGCGTCTTCTACATTTCAGCTCGGGCTTTCAACGCCACCGCTTGAGCACTGAATCCTTTCTGTAGTCCTTCTGCGAATAGCGCATCCACCACATAGCTAGCAGGCCCTTTGAAAACCTCTCTCGCCTCGTAGTATGTTTTCCCTACGCCCACCACACTGAGCACTTGCATTCGTTCCGAGTCCAAAATTTCCTGCGGAAGCATGATAGAGCGCCAGAAAGCCTGATGGTTAACAGCATCTATCTTCGTGATATTCTCAAACGCTGTCTGGGCGTGGAAGGGGTTCGGCGGTGTATTCTCATTGACGGGAGGCGTAAGAGGCGGTATCTGGGCCTGTATAATTAACCGAAAATTCTCGTAAGCGACCTGGTCCTCCGTTGGAATCCATAAAGTGTTGGTCACGGTTTGTGACCTGGTACAATGTTCAATTGAGTCGAAGTCGGCTTCAACACTGTCCTCTCACCTGACGAAAGGATTCCATTGCGGATATTTTGGAAAGTCCAGCAAGATGGCCCAGACAGCTTCGATCGGTGCGTCAATGATGATGCTAGCTTGTGCGGTGAAGATGCCAGGATCGGTAGGCGGAAGGCTGGAAGGCGGCGATTGAGCAACAATGGATGTACAGAGAAGCGTTAGAATGGAGGCGATTCGTATCATGGCCGCAGAGGAGGAGCAAGAATCGCCTTGAAGCCTGTTTATCACGTCGTGAGCGTGAAACGTTTCACACAGTTTATCTCGGTTCTTTTGACAATTCCAGTATCGTACCAGATTTTTGAGAGTTCTTTACTCTCAGACTAGCATCAGAAGCTCCGGAGGCAGATGATATCACCACACAAGTACTTATTTGCAGAGCAGTGTATTCACTCCAGACACTGGATAGTAGTCGAGCAGAGATCTGATTGCCGAAGTAGGAGTTTAGATAATAAGTGGAAGCAGGCGGAAGACATGTTCAAAAATTGTGTCAAGACGTTGCACAGAACATTAGGATCGTTTTCGTTTCAGAGGATTCAGAGGTTGACAGAAAGTACTTTGTTCGAGAGCCAAGTGTTCAGGAGTATCGCGTTCGATACCTAAATTTTCTTCCAGATCGTTGGCATCTTGGGGAGGGATAGGGTCTGAAACAATTTCCCAGAATCTACAGAATCCCAGTCAATTCAAGCAACGTAAAAGAGCTGCAAACGCGTAGTATTGGGACGTACGTGGCAAAAATCTTTCGGCGCCGGACCCAGTCTGCCCGCCACCTGGCCCAGTCCGCATAGATTTGATTGCGTTCTTCAGCAGAAATAGGTGGTGCTCCAGACCTAAGAGGTTGGAGCGACTTCGATATCTGTTCTATCTTTCGTTCAGGGACGTTAGGGTTACTAAATTCGGTTTTGGTGCGAAGACGGCATACTGATGCCTTGACACTCGAAATTTGGGCTTCAATTTCTTCGTCAGTAGGGGTGGACTTAATCTTCGTGAGGTCTAAACAGAGTATATGCGTTTGATTGAGTCAGGAATAGACTCAGAACCTCTCTGAGATTACCGGTAGTCAAAGATTTGACCTCTGCCATGAGAAGCTTGTTTTCTTCTTCAACTCCATTCACTTCCGCTTTGAGTTCATCGATTTTTTCTTTGGGTAGGGAGTTGATTTTTGATTGGTCGTAAACAAAAAATGTGGTTTTCCCTTTCACCAGATGTTAATGCGCAGTTAGAGATTGCGGGTACCCGCACCATAAATCTTTTGAACGAGGTCGCCTTTCTCCGCGAGAGCAACCAAGATTTTTTGGGTGGCAGTCTTCGGTACCGCACCCTTTAAATTTGCAGCAACATCTACTGCACCATATGGGCGATTCATCTAGGGGAACGTATAGATCAGCAGCTATCAAGTTGAGGTCCGAACCCGTCGATACTTGTTTGAGGTATTCCAGGATTTTCTCCTCAGCTGCATCCCTTGGCTTAGTGGCAACAAGAATCATTTACTAGTTGGTTACCTTCCTGGCCCTTGAGAACAGGAGTTTTGATATCGGACTTTACTTTTGAGGCCATTGTGGTAAGAGGTCAAGCAATATTGATCCTTGATCTGTGATTGGCTCAACGGAACTGGCGAGCCGACGGAGCTTGTCATCGTTGCTCACTGCAGCCGGGATTTGCTCTCTCTGTGTCCCTCTATCTTCCTCTTTACACTACTGGGGCACCTCGCACGCTTTATGACCTAGCATCTTGCTAGAGGTTCTGAATGAGTTCTAATGCCGGTGCGCGAAAAGATCAGCAATCATTACATTACATCGTGCGGTCGGGTTTGGCAGGAGGAATCGCTGGGTGTGTGGTGAGTGGCTCGGTTGTAGTATTTGCCTTTTTTGGGTTGTGCGTTTACCGTTTGACAGGCGAAGACTGTCGTAGCACCTCTGGACCGAGTAAAGATTTTGTTCCAGGCCTCAAATCCAGATTTTCAGAAGTACGCGGGTAGGTGTGGGGCAAATAGGTGCTATCGTCAAAAGAGCTTACAAAGTTGTAGGGTCATGGAGGGGTGCTTTCCTTGCAGGGAGTGAAATATACAGCCGGAGTGGACTTCTGGGCTTGTTTCAAGGTCATTCTGCCACTCTCTATCGGGTCTTCCCCTATGCTGCCATAAAATTTATGGCGTACGACCAATTTCATCACGTATGGTTTTGCATGTTTATTCGCCATTGCTTTAAGCTCAACGATTCTCTGTAGGCACTCATGCCCACTCGAGAGCATGAAACAAACACACGACGTTTCATGGCAGGTGCTTTCTCTGGCAAGTAAGATGTAGAATACTTACTGGTCCTTGACTAATAAGGTTATAGGCGTGGCTTCCGTCTTCTGCACGTATCCTCTTGAAGTGATTCGAGTTCGCATGGCATTCCATACCCGAAATCTCAATACCTCCACTGCTACACCTATTCGACCTAGCTTTACGTACGCTGCACGGTTTATATATCGCGAGGGAGCTGCGTATTCTGAAACATCCACGTCTATCACGAAAAGCCTACTGGATCGCTTTCCGATTTTGAAATTCTACCGCGGCTTTGTGGTCACGGTCATTGGAATGGTGCCCTATGCCGGAGTATCCTTTCTGAGTTGGGGGTACCTTCGCTCCAGGTTTCTGCCTCCATCAAAGGTCGGACACAGAAAGGCCACGCCCATGGCTGACCTTGCCATAGGCGCAATTTCAGGCGCAGTGGGTCAGACAGCCTCTTACCCATTAGAAGTGGTGAGAAGGCGGATGCAGGTCGGAGGGATAACACGCCCTGATCGATGGATCAAGGGGACTGAAACTGTACGGACCATTTATCAAAGCTCAGGTTGGAGAGGATTTTTTGTTGGGCTGAGTTTAGGATACCTCAAAGTCGTGCCAATGACTGCCGTTAGTTTTGCGGTATGGCAAGGGTGTAAACGACTTCTGGATGTATGATAGGATGATATAGAGTAGACATTGCTGAGCTCTGCATTCGTGTATTTTCGTTCGTGTTGGAAGGCAACCTCGTCAAACACTCGAACAGAAATAAATTTAGTACTCAGTGCAGGACTAGTTTAGACCGGTCAACGTTCTCAGCGGGTTACAACCTCAGTACAATTGCATTCTGTATCTGTTTAGAATCTGCTTAGAAAGATGACGAACACAAAGGGAATACAGGCCCGAGATTCAAGACCAACTGCGACTTTTTTGGTGCATCACGCATCAATGTCTACCTCTATGGAGATACAAGGGAAATGAAAAGTCTGAAATTTGAATATTTTGTTGGATCTGCTCACTAATCAACTATGTACTAAACATATTCCGTTTGAGCTCTTTTCTGACACCGTGGTTGTCGCCTCAAAGGACACATGAACTTTCATCTATTTACCCATGTCCTCGTCGCCACCAGGGAGCAGGGTTTTGCCAATTCGTTTGTCCCTTACTCCCGGATATACGATGTTTGCTTTCCCTTTCAGTTCCGCCGACGTTGTGCTTTCTATAAATCTCTGCGTGATCAAAATTTGCTGTCATCGCGAGCTGTAGCAACATGGCGATATTCCAACTCAACTCACAAAACTGCGTCGGTACCTGATTTCTCCGTGATCTCAAATCCTTAAAACGTCAATAATCACTTGAATTTCTGCTCCCTGAAAGCTCGCTTGAATTTTTTTGGTTCGTTTAAGCACAGTGATCGGTGATCTAGTTCATTTCATTTGTCCCGCAGGCTTCTTGACAACGCTAACCGGCCAACAATCAAATTTGCCTGCCGTGCTCTGACAGGAAACTGAGGAGTAGTCAGAGGAGCTATTTTATGTGTTGGCCATTGATTAATCGAAGGCACGCATACAAAGCGTTATATTTTTGTGGAGGAAGGTCCCACAATTTTGATCGCAATTGTAGGTTGGTTCGGCGCAAGTTGTCTCGCAAGTCGCGTTGTTCCATTTGTCCGCAGGCTACCATCATCACGGTTTTGTACAAGTGCGATTAGTCTGTTTAAATGCCGCTTCTCTCTACTCCGGGGTGCTGCGTCTCCTCCTTATTTCTTTCCCAACGTCTACAGCACAAAAAGATTACTACCTTTAAAGACCAGTCTGGAACTATCAAAGTAATACTCACTTCACAATGCAGCCAGGGTCAAGTGCGCCTAAAGAGAGAAAAACGCGTCGTCGTTTGAGGCTGAGTTGTGTGGAGTGCACAAAACGGCGTCAGGTAATTCAATGCAAATCCAGCTGCGACTATTAAGCCACTTACCGATCTTGCAGAAATGTGACAGAAATCAGCCCTGTTCTCTTTGCGTGTCTAGAGGAGTTTCCCATCTATGTCGATGGGAAAGCGTTCCTGTGGCTCGTCCTCCCCCAGCGCGTCCACCACGAAACGCCTATGGTGAAAGTTCTTCAGAAGGAGTCAGCAACAATCAAGATGTCGAAGAGCTGCTCCAGAAGATCGCGTATCTCGAGGATGAACTCGCACATGCACGCAGTCAACGGCCATTGGATTTGACACCAGAGTCGGGCACGTTGGCCAGCACTGCATCCTCTTCGTCAGCATCTCCGTCACTAACGGACCTCAACGAGCACACCATTTTCGTAAGCCCAGAAGCCCAGCGCTCTGGTTTAAGGCGGCATTCTCAATCACCTGCTGTGGATCCCTTTCCAATTAATCCTCAATATCCGAACCTGACGCGTACTTCGCTTCGCCAGTTATCTGAGCAGTACTATCAAACCGCTTCATCTAGTGTTTTGAGGAGCTTGGGTCACCATGGCGAATATATGGGACGAGGAAGTTTGTTATGTTGCCTTCACAGGGTGAAATTACCTCCCCATTTAGAAGGCAAAATCAATAACTTATCTCATAAACAGGTCACCGATAATAACCCAGTACAATTTTTGTACGCTCAATCAACCGACGCCGTTTCAGCTTATCGAGAGAAGATCCCTTCTTTCCCAAAATTGCCAGCAATCCGTTCGGTTGACGGCTTTCTGTCTTACTTTCCGTCGGCCGAGGTTACAGATATCTTGGTAACGGCTTTCTTTCTTGACGTTAACTGGCGGTACGGGATCCCAGAGGACTGGTTTAGAAGAGCAGTGAACCAGATGTGGGACAATCTACACCAGACGAGAGAGTTCGCTAACTCGTCAAGGAGCCTTGTTGGATTTCCTCAAATCAACGCCAGCTGGTTGACTCTCCTCTTCGCAGTCTTCGCGTCTGCACCTCGAGCTGCTCATCACAAGGTCCAAGGACCGAATGTGCGGTCTTGCGAAGAGTTCTTTTCATTGGGCTTAATGGCTCGTCGAACAATGGAGGACGAGTATATGACCGAATCTGCACCTTCTCTGATGGCAACAGCAGCGGACGGCACAGTGCTAGGCTGCCTAGCTGTCCCGCTCCTCTGTGACTACTTGGCACAACGAGGAAAGGTCAGCGAGGCATGGAAATTGACCGTCAAAGCCATAGGCGACGCGCTTTCTATCGGGATGCATAGAGATCCTGGTTGGTCAAGCTGGCAGACAATGTCGTCAGATGAAAAGGTATTGAGGAGGCGCGGGTGGTGGAATCTTCATACTGCTGACAAGTAAGAGCGTCTCTCGAACGCGAAAAAAGCGGAATGCTGATCATTTGTACCAGGATATACGCTCTCATCCTAGGTCGTCCTCACATTGTGGGAGCGGATTTGTTTTCAGTACAGCCTCCCCAACCAGACGGCGTCGACCGGTCCATTGAAGGACATGCTATCGTTGTGAGTTTGATGCAGCTGATGGACGAGGTTTTGGAAAAGGTTTGTTTTCCTTACTTCAAGGCACTTTTTTTTTTGTTTCAGCTGAGCAAGAACTCATAGTGCATGAGAACACCGGATCCTTCTTGTGCTGTTTCCGTTGCACTGGATTTGAAGTTTCAGCAGTGGGAAGAGACTCTACCTCCAGAATTTCAGATCAGTCTGGATCCTCGACTTATCCAGCATTGGTATCCTTCTGAGCAAGCTATACTGTATCGCCAACGATTCTTCATACATTCATGGTACCTCTCGGCGAGGCAGAAAGTCCATCTGACCACAGCCTTTGGCGTCCATCGGCCCACACAACCTCGGGAGGATATCGACCAATGCATTGCACGATTTACCATGGCATCAAATCGACTTATTCGCTTCCAAGTAGGAATGTATCGGGATGCATCACGGCCCCGCGGCCGCCATGGCCCACACCTCCAAGATCTAGGCCAGTGCTGGTTCTTCGATGGCTGTTACGGGCTCTTTGAAGGCATAGTTGGACTTCTCAGCAAGGAGTGTATTTTTCCGCAGCCAGAGAAAGTAGAGGAAACAAGGTCGCTCATCGACTCCGTCATAGCCGTTTTCCGCGATGTGACCTTGCAAGAAGGAGGGAGGTACGGAGAAACGGCAGCCCGGGCACTTGAGGTCCTTTCAGTGATCCGCGAGCTTCCTTGGCCAAACCCAACACCGGCATTTTGACCATCAGAGTGAAGGTTGATTAATCAGCCAGAAAATCGTAAATAAAAAGCCACGAAAGAGGGCGAGGTTTCCCCAGAAGGGCCGAGGGTCCCTTTTGACACTTGGTTGACGCACCCCGCTTTCTCCAGTGTTCCGATATGAAGTAATGTGAGAGAAGTTCTGTTACGCCACGTCGATGCCCGTAAGATTCTGAAAAGCCGCAGATGGTCAAAGAGAGGTTAGAACAGGTTAGAACAGGGTTAGAAGTTGCAACGTTGCCGACTTCACTGGCGGCATTTGAACGGTGGTTGTTGGAAAGCGGGCATTCCGGATGTTTCTCGGACAGAGTCGCTTGCCGAAGAGGTTCTGCCAATGTTGAGACAGGTGAAGCGACAAGAGGACGATAAGGATCTTTGGTTCTTGTCAGGCGGACTAGCGCTGGTACATCGATCGGACAATCCGAAGAACTCAAGCGCCAAATCTCGAAGCCTCGTGGGTGGGCCACTGGGATATGCTGGTATCATATATGACATGGGATGAAAGTGAGCTTGAAGCACAACCGACTGCACATGAGAAGATCTTGGATTTTGTACATAGAAGGAATAAATGTGATTGATTAAGGATAGATTCAATAGAGCAATATTAGATTTTTGAGTTGAGGAATGGAGGATGGCTACGATAAGGGGTTGGTGTCGCACCCTGCCCAGCCGACACCCTTGTCCTGAAATACAAAGATGTTACTGCATGGTCGTGGTCGTTGTGGTGATTGTGAACGCTCTGGACATATGGTGGTTATGATGTGGTTGCATTTATTTTTTTCAAATTTGTTGCGAAAGAGACGGAGGTGAGAAAATCCTTCTGGCCAAGTACACCTGCCTGATATGGTGATTGATGCAATTTTGGCCCCGAGGTCAGGCTACTGTGCCACACTTTCCAAACCACCACGGCCATCCCCACACAGGACGCCCGACAAATGTCCTTCTCCCTCTTTACTTATCTCTAGCAACATCTTCGTCTCGTCAGGCGACGCGTAGACCTCTGCTTAACCTTTCAAGTCGTTCATTTACTCGTGAGACATCTTGGGCTGCCATAGTGCGGGTTGACTATCACCTCAGTGTGCTATGCCCGTGCCATCGAGGTCAAACCTGAACAAGGCAGAAGCAAAGTACAATGTAACAACAGATTGTGAGCTCTTTCATGTTTGATCCGTCTTTTATTTCTTAGATTTTTCTCCTTCAGTTCCTAGCTTGGGTCTACATTCAGCTGCTTCAACTGGGAATGTCGGGCTTGTTGAGTATGCACTCAGCCATGGCCAGCCGGTCAATTCGGTAGTAGATGGAGTGCTTCCTCTTCATGCAGCATGTGCTGGGGGGAACGTTCAGGTCGTTAAAACGTTGATTGACCATGGGGCGGATGTCAATGGCCCAAGGTACGTTCATTTCGCCTCTGGTTCTGGCCTGATGCAACCTAAACGTGTTTTTTTCAGGCTGCCAAGAAAGTACTCTACGGAAAAGAACCGTGATACATCCACACCTATCGTTGGGACTACAGGATCAACACCTCTCCACTTTGCTGCCGCTAATGGTAATACCGAAGTGGTGTCGCTCCTCCTGCTTCATGGGGCGCACGCCGATCGTGCAGACAAGCATGGAATTACGCCCGAGATGCTTGCTCATCAAAATGGCTGGATACAGTGCGCACAAGTCCTTCGAGATTGGGCATTAAACAAGGATAAAGACCTGAGAGAGCGGCAAGGATTCGACTATCAGAATACGCTGGATACATCTTCATCTCCCATTCCATCATCACGAAGACGATTAAACGTAAAAAGGTCGATGGATACAGCCCTTAGCATGCTGAGAACGACCGATGTTCCACGGAAACCAACTCAAGGCTCTTCGCCTGGTGTATCTCCCTTCAAACCAGCCGATGACGACTACTTTCCGACTGGGGATCCCTCGAATTTCCCATACGATCTGAATGCCCGTCGCCCTTCACTTCCTCAAGTGATACCTCCCCAGTTTTCCAATTCAGATTTTAATCGCAACAGGAAACCTTCCCCTACCACTCCACGCCGCCCAAGATCAGCTGGTACAGGCGCCGAAAGAAAGCCGCAAGAAGTAAACTATCCTACATATGGGCGGGGTGGTGCTGGCCGCAAGTTAACTACGAAGTATTCTCTTGTCAATGTGTTCAAGAGAGCGCAGTCGTGCGAAGACGACGGGAGTGCTCAAGACTACGATTTCAACCGCTCTCAAGAACGGGTAGCTCTCGGTTCTTCGACAGCACCAGGTTCAACAACGACACTTCCTCTTCCCAAGAGCTTTAGCTTTTCCGAGGTCTCATCAACACCAAACCTTCCTGATACGGCCAACCAGCCTGCCACAGCCCCACCTCGCTCAGGCTTCCCTCAACATTCACCTATACAACATCACTCACACACAAGTACAAGTCTTACTTCTCCTCGGAAGGATCCTCCACAACCACCACCTTCATATCCGGCGTCCCATTCCGTCCCTGCCAAATCACCAGCACGCCCTTCCAATATTCCGCTTGCGGTCGAACTCCACCTTGCACTTGCCGAACAACAAAGAAAAGGCTTGAGCTCTCCGGCCCGCGTCAGTATTCCTCTTGTCCATGGGGATTCTGGCGATAATCAATATCAAGCTCTCCCCGTGCCCAAGATAAACCCACTTGTTCAGCAACACAACCGAAACCGTTCTACCTCTTCGGGGATTGCGCCCCATCCAGATAGAACCCTTTCACAAGAAGTTTTTCAACACAACTCAAATGGTTATACGACAGATGACCCTCGATTCAACGCCAGTCCAAGTCCACGCCCAGGAATTTTGAGGGCACATAACCGGTCCTCCTCGGGTGGACAAGGCTCTCCTCTTCCAGCAAGGACGCTTAGATTCGACTCGACGTCGAGTGTACCCGCGAACGAACGGAAAGGGAAAGAAAGCCCACGCCCTATATCTAGGCCACTGCCTCAGCCGCACCAGCCGCACAACTTGAGTCCGCTTACAAGGCTGAAAATTCCGGTCAAAGAGGAGGATCCAGTCAGCCCAATCAGTGATACTGAACATAACATCAGTGTTCAAGAACCTAGCATCGAGGGCGAGTTGGAAGATAACGAAGACGACAACTATGGTCATCTTATTGATCAAGATCCCTCTACCCTACCATCCGTCCTCCTCCAGCGCCAGCGTGGCCTTTCATTTGGCTCCGACTGTTCATTATCCCCTATCGACAGCGTTACAGATGACGCTTTTGGAAATTTCAAATCAGACTTTCCTTTTAGCATAGAGCAGCCGCCTGAAATCGCGCCAACCGAGCCGATCGAGCTTTCATCACCGAGTCAACACCACCTCAATGTCTCCATCTCTCCGAACGGTCGAGGGCGTGGGGATTCCCTCAGCAGTGTTGAGAGTGAAGCTCAACGAGCCCTCAGTTCCAGCGGGAGTGCTACTAGTATGACGATCTCAACACCCAACTATCCAGGCGTCGCTTTACCACTTCCGTCTACCAAATCACTTGGTGCAGTGCTCCAAGCCGATTCATCATCCCCTCTTGGCCAAGAGGATCACACTCAAAGCCTTTTCCCGCTCGTCTCCTCTCATTCATCTCCTCGCCCCAGTCCAAAGCGAAGAGAACATACTCCCGTCGATATTGATATTGCTGCGATCTCATCGCATGCACAAGCTGAAGCACTTGTCCAAAAAACTCGTCAGCATGTGCTCGACTTGGCAGCTGCTCAGGAAGTTTCTGCTCTTGCAAACACAGGACGGACACCTCTCAGTGCTAAGCTCGCGGCTTATGGAGAAAGCTTAGCACTTGAAAAAAAGCTAAGGGAACAGAAAGAAGTCGAGGACGTTGATCGGCCATTGGTGTCACCACCTCTTGCACAGCTGCCGAACAGCGTGATACCGAAGCAAAAGAACCGCGAAGGCGTTGAACGTCAGCATAGCCTCCTGGAATATAGGATACCTCCACGCGTGAAAAAGCGAAAGGATCCTCGTCGGCCTTCCACAGCAGAAGGAGGTTCGATTTTTTGCTTATTTTGTGTAGATTGGGCTATGAACTAATGTCATGACTTTAGTGATGTCAACGAGGCAATCAGACACCTTCACAGGGGACCGCCCATCTCCTGGTCACCATTCCTGGCGCTCGGCGACATTGATTAACCAACAACCCCAAACGTTAATCCCAGAATTCGGAAACAGTTCTCATTATCATTTCCAGGAATCCGAACCCACTTCTCGCACAGACTCTCCCAGCAGACCACAGCCTCCACGAGGCATATCCAATGGTCATCCCCCTCCGATTGCTCCTGAATTAGCACTTAGTCGAGTTAGCTCAGCGGACCCGGATACCGAGCCTGAGACGATAAATCGTGGTACCTCCACACCCGATCCCATGAAAAGTGTGAAGAAGTTGGCGCGTATGGGTTATCCCGTTGAGGCTACGACTAGCACTCGAACACTACCTCCAGCTCAGCCCCAGAAACAACGGTTTGGAGCTTCTATCAAATCCCTCATGCAAACTATCCGAGGCAAATCGAACTAGCCTTGCATGATTATCGACATATCGAATACCCCAATAAATTGGCCGAGTCGTGTCTGGATGTAAACTATGCCACAGAATCCTGTTTTTATTGCTCTGTATCACTGCTCTTCTCGTGAGGATGCTTGCTATCTTCTTGGTTGTTTCATGTCTTATTCTTTGTTGCTATCTTGCTGGTGCCACTCATTGTTATCATTTCAACATGTTCATATCCCTTGTTAGGCATTTTCTTATTGGCGGTCATTATCGTTGTTGTAGCACTGTATCTCTATTCACAATCCTCTCCTTTCGCACTCCCGTATACATGTTCTAACTCATGTTGTTGTGTTACCTACCTTGAAGTAGTTCGTGTTGGTAATTTGATATCAATCAAATCTGTTGTGCGATGCGGCAAAGCTGAAGAAGCTTTTGATCGGAACTACTTTCCTAGCGCCGTGAGTTTGGCTGCTTTACTGCTCCCCCTCAATATTTCTCAGTTATCTACCCAACAAAGACCGTACCTCGTTCGCGACTCAGTGCAAGAAACCTAGTCTCTAAAGTCTCACAAAAGAGACCCAAAGTACCTTAATCGATGCCAAAATCTTGCTCTTTTCTGACGGGCGAACGCTTCCAACAAGGCGGTAAACATTATTACAGTAGATCGAAGTCGCGTTTTGGCTCATGCTTTGATCACAAATTTAAGCTTAGCATTTAAGAACGTCATTGACGTGTTCTACATTTTTGCATCTATCGCTCTTGCTATATTACTGCAATGGCCGAAGAAACCAAACTGAACCCATTCCCATCTGGCGTACTCACCGCAGAACATGAAGCACAGATTGAAAAGATTAGATCGGTCTTCAAGCGGTGGTTACCAGCAGCAGAGGACAGCCGCAAAAAGGTTGATGGAGCAAAGGAACAATTGCAATCTGTCACTGAGGACCTCAAGAGTCAGTTCTGTGTTACCTTCGATTAAAAACGCTGCACTAATAAGGTCATATTTGCAGATCTTCAAATTGATGCACCTTACGCGTATTCTCCAGCCCCACCTTATATTTTTCGTCCGATTCTACTCTCTTGCACAAAGACCTACTGGCTAGCAGTAATTGCCGCGCTTTCCGACGATCAGAAAAAAGAGATGGCACAACGCCTCAACTGCATCCCCCCGTATGGGAAAAGGGTCCCCCAATTCGATGGGAAGCGATGTGTGGAACAGGCATCAGAGTTGAATGACAGAGAGTATGAGGGAATTATGAGATGTGCGATGTTTGCTCTAATTAATCTCCTGCCGTCGGAAGTGGTCAGATTCTGGAGAGAGTTAAGTGAGGTTGGTGTCCAGACTTGGGAGGAGAGAGATTAGTATACCACGACATCATCTCAGAGATTTGCTCTCTTAAACCACGTTATGATAAATCCCTTCAAGTCCACGAAAAACATCTTCAAGTGATCTTTGGAGTAATGCAGCCAAGTGTCACTACTGAGCGCTTAATCTCGGCCCACAGAAAGCCGAACATACCCGTCACCGATGTTTTATTTTTGGATCGTGGACGTTGAGCTCAAACCTCCACCACCAGAGGCTACTTCATGCCTAAACGGGCAAGGATCCATTTTGTTTCTCTGCGCTCGTCGCTTGTAAATCTTCCAATATCGATATATGGTCCACTAGTGGAACGCAGCGTCGTGCGTTAATCTTAGATTGAACATCTAGACAAGCCTCATGTCTACTCGTAGCGGCCTCAACATCTCGCAGTTTATCTCACTCTCACTCCAGAAACTACGCAGAGGAAATCAGATGATAAAATAGAAGCGTACGTTGGGTGGACTGGGATGGCCTCTGCATCCTCTCTGGCACATTTTAACGCAGGCCATTCTGAGGAGGGAGGATTCGAAACCATTGAAATCGATCCACAGTACGCGCAAGGGCTCGGACTGGCTCAGGGCGACATTGTACACATTTTTCTACTTCCATACGAAGAATGGCCTCTCAAAATTGATTTGCAGGTGGAAATTGGCCTTTTGCACGACCTTCCTCAAGCAAAGTCAGTCGGAACGGAGCCATTGACTTCAGATGATTGGGAGATCATTGTACGAATCAACCTCTTCAGGATGATAGAGACCATTTAATCCAACGAAATTAGGAAATTCATGCCTCTCATGTTGAATCAACTCTTCTATCCCAAGTTCGAGTTGCAAAGATAGGGCAGGAGATAGATGTATGGGTTATGGGAAGAACCCGTGTCCGGCTGCGAGTAAGTAAGTCATTTTTCGCTGGTTTCTTTAATATCATACTTACTATACCGTAATCAGCCTCAGTAGATCCGCCTACCAAAGGGAATGCCCTTCTTCTGACAACTAACACAGAAGTTAGCATCGCGCCTAAACTTCACAAGTCGAAAGATACACCCAAAAACCCACTGGCTTCCGGTTCGTCATCAACAACAGTCAAGGATCAATCCAATCCTTCCCAACCTCAGCTTTCCACCCAAGAGGATGACTATACTGGCCTTAGGGTACTCCCAGCACGATTGGCTCCAAATCTGCCTCATCTCAACCACGATGGCCCGGAACTCCTTGCCTTCATATCACGGAACACGCTGATACTCCTCAAGAACGAGATAGTCGACTTCAGTTCCTCCACCTTCTTGCGGGCTAACTTCAAGAAACTGAATGGGCCTCTCGACCCTTCTTCTCAGCTATCCGAGAACACTCCTGAGCCCGCTGCACGGGTGCTTAATGCTGGAGGTCGATCAGAAGACTCTGCACAAAAGGCAACAACCCCACCAGATGGAGAAATCTATGTAGCCATCATGTCTGGGCTGATAGATGGGCATTTGGTTTTCCCTGCGCTACCAAAAGATGTTGAAGACTGGGACATAGTCAAGTAAATCTCCGTCTTAATTCATACTGCTGAATCAGAAACTAAGCCTTTTAGTTTCTCGCTGTCCCCAGGGAACGACACACTTGAAGTAGATCCCGACGAATCTGCCGAGAATTCGCCTCCGTAAGCTTGGCCTTATGAAAATACACCCTTTGTGACTGACAGGATTATTTATTCAAAGGTCCAGCTCGGTGCCTTTTTTGGCAGGGGTGGACGATATACTAAAGAAATGTAAAGAGTATTGTTACATAGAATTTCTTATGCAGTCAAAGGAAATATTTTGCCATGGTTGTAAGTCTTTCAGGCCTTCGCTCCTCAGCTGGTTCTGACAAGATTACAGTCGCTGGACTTTTGGTCACTGGTCGATCTGGTGCTGGTAAAACATCTATTGTGAAGGCAGTTTCCAGAGCCATTCAGGAGGATATTCAAACGTTAACCTGTAAGAAGACATGGATCTTGCTTGAGCCTGATCTGATGTTTCTCAGACATACACTATGTCGATGTCGCTAAATTGACTGACAAACCAGTCGCGACACTCAAGGCCCAAATGAACTACTGGTTTGATATATGTGAATGGCATAAACCTAGTGTTCTAGTGCTCGATAATCTACATAAATTGCTGGATGCTGAGCGAGAAGTGAGACCCTTAATTCTCGAATTGCAAATAGACTGATTTTTGACCATTTCGAACAGCATGAAGATTCATTTCGTTCCCGCCATCTTACGGAACTATTCCTCAATATCTTTGGATCAAGAAATCGACAACTTAAACTCAATACCAGAGGCATCATGCTCATTGCCACCGCCGAGTCGACGTCAGCATTGCATCCGTATATCAACAGCGGGCATGTATTCAAAGAGATTGTGAGTGTTGTACCGCCAAACAAAGGGGCGCGGAAAGAGGTGTGCAAATCAACCTGGAAATTTGCTATGACATTCTGATTATCTCGTAGATTCTTTCGAAGTTGACACATGATCGATTGGATGGTGTTGAAGACGTATCTTGGTCGTCGAACCCACCTGTTGACTTTACTGAACTGGCCACGCGGACTGAAGGATACTCGGCGACGGATCTGCAGGACCTCGTTTCACGGGCCATTCATCAAGTTGCGATGAGATCTGCTGCCAAACCTTCGGCAAAGGTAGACCCTGTCGCGTTCACATTGACTGTTTTGATGACTAGATAAATTACTCAGCTTGAACTCTTGCATGATGATTTCGTCCAAGCTCAAGTAGATTTTGTGCCCTTATCTCTTCGAGAAGTCAAGCTGGAGAAATCGAGTATTGCGTGGGCCGATATTGGAGGTATAGCTTCTCTATATTTTTGCCTGGGTTTGATATTGATTTTCTCTCAAGGGCTTCAAGACACTCGGCGTGTCCTTCGAGAGACGCTGGAGTGGCCAACCAAGTACGGACCTATTTTCAAACAATCTCCTCTAAGACTACGCTCTGGGTATGTCAGTATCATTTGATTAATATTTTTTACTAATCATAACCCTCAGTCTCCTCTTGTATGGCTATCCCGGTTGTGGAAAAACCCTATTGGCGTCAGCGGTAGCCAAAGAATGTGGTCTTAACTTTATCAGTGTCAAAGGGCCCGAAATCCTCAACAAATATATCGGAGCCAGTGAAAAGTCAGTTCGAGATCTCTTTGAAAGGGCAAGCGCAGCGAAACCATGCGTCTTGTTCTTTGACGAATTCGATTCCATCGCACCGAAACGGTGAGAAACCTATTTCCAACTCGGTTGGTTGGCTTACTTTCTGATTCATCTGCAGTGGCCATGATAGCACTGGTGTCACAGATCGTGTGGTCAATCAGATGTTAACCCAAATGGATGGTGCTGAAGGGCTGGACGGCGTCTACGTGCTTGCTGCAACAAGGTATGATGTCACTTCTTTGAGTACTCTAATTTGACTGACCGCATATATCCAGTCGCCCTGATCTCATCGACTCGGCCTTACTCCGTCCTGGACGCCTTGACAAGTCACTCTTATGTGACATGCCAAGCTTTGAAGACCGAAAGGAGGTGTGTAGGACGCTTTCCTCTTTAAAATGTTGTTATGACCTGGGGTGAAGATACTAGAAGCTGTTGCAAGAAAAATGAAAGTATCCCCGGACGTCAAATTCGACGATATCGCTTCTCATACCGATGGGTTTTCTGGGGCTGACTTACAAGCTCTTTTGTATAACGCCAACCTCGACGTAATCCATGAACAGATTGCAGATCAACCTCAGGTTTCTTCAAGTGCAAGCAAAATAGATCAAATCCCTTTGCAATATACGGTCCTTGAAGATCCCAAAGCCACAACATCTCAGACCAAGGCTGAAAAGATGGCCTTTGAAAAACGAGTGAGCTCGCCTCCCTTCAATTGTTTCGATCAACTGCTAATTCTTCTTATAATTCTAGCTTCGTCACATCTTGCTGAATTCGTCCGGTAAAGAAGAGTCATCAAGTGAAGAAGTCAAGACAACGGCAGAGAAAGTCAGTGTTTTGGCGTCTTCCCCAGTTGCAGATCTCAGAGTATGCCATAGAAATTAATCCAAAACAGACATGTTGCCAAGGCTTTGAGATCGATGCGCCCTTCCATCGCACCAGAAGAACGAAACAGACTAACCAGAATGTCAGTATCACCCAAGTTTGCGCCATTTCGCCGCTAATTTTTTTTTTGTAGTTACGATGACTTCATCTCTGGCCGAAGTGCTGCCTTACCCGCGCCTCCAGAAGCAGGAGGGGTAGGACATCGTGTAACTTTGGGATAATACTAACTTTGATCACACGAATGTATAAGGGCCAAATCCGAAATATAACAAGAATCCATCCAACTACACCTGCGCCTCACTATTTGCCGCATGGCCTTGCTTCCATAACTGAAGGGCTGATTTCGCTTCTTCTTCCAGAACATTGTATGCTTGCTGAATGTGCTTTTCCTCAGTGAAAGGGCTGCCAACGGCCAGCCGTATGCAAAAGATCCCATTTATGTTGGTTTGGGTGAGCATGATGTCACTTCTCGAAGCCAAACTAGCGTGGTATGCTTTGTTGAGTTCATTGAGCTGAGCGAGGGAGTAAGATGACTGAGAGTCCAAATGTGATTTTGGTGCCAGTCGGAAAACAGTGAGCGCAAGCGACGGTTCAGTAACTAATGTGAGGTTTGGAGATTGTTTGATTAACTCGACGAAACCTTCGTTGAGTTTGATTGACTGGTATCGGGGCAATTTAGCAGTTATTGACTGAGTAAAGAAGCTTGACACTTACGCGACGTATGCGGTTGCGGAAGCCCTCAACGCCATACGATCGAAGCACGAACCAAAGTTTTAGAGATCTGAAGCGGCGGCCAAGTGATAGATGCCAGTTTCGATAGTCGGTTACCACTCCTGTGAAGTCCTGGGTCAACAACGCATCTAGAAAAAGATCAAGGGATTATGGGAAATTTACCTGAATCCCCTTCTTTTGTCCTGAGGAAAGCTGGCGTAATATCCAAAGCCTCGATCAAATTCTGTCGGTCTCGTACCCAAAGCACTGAACAAGCAAAGTTTACCAGGCCCCACTGATCATAGAACGTCAAACTTCAGATAACTAAAAGTAAATCAAAGTACCTTGTGGAAATTCACGCAGATCGAATGCGCAGTTTCGTTTATTTCCTTAACGTATAATTTCTCCCGAAGCTCAGGAGCGGCGAACGCACATCCTGCCCATGCAGCATCTATATGGATCCAGAGATCAGGGTAGCTTTTGACTGGTTACCAAAGGTCAGAAGTCTCGTGCAGCTTGGAGGGATTCGGTGTAATATCAACGCACCAACCTCTCCGATCTCTGGGATGTCGTCAATCGCTCCAGAGGAAGTTGTTCCCACCGTTGCAACTATTGAAATTGAGCATTAGCAAACACTTTATGCAAAGGCAGGCATCTTACTCAGGATGAAAGGACGCAAACCTGCGTTTGTGTCCTTTTCAAGGGCCTTCTCGAGATCTTCGCCTCTCAAACATAATTGATCTTCCAGTTTAACTTCCAATGCTTTAACTTTGATTCCCAGGATTAGCCCTGCTTTGGCACCAAGAGAGTGCGTTTGAGTGGTTGTATAGATTACGAGACTCTCGAGAGGAACGTCTGGGTGGTTCCTTTGATATAGAGATCGTGCCGCAACGACAGCGGTTAAAACTGAATCTGAAGCCGTCGTCTGAAAGACAAAGGCGTGTTAAAGCGCCCATAAAACAACCCGTAATAAACACACCTGGATAACACCACCCCCAACTCTGGATGTATTTTTGAAGACGGAGCTCAATCCCAAGAGACATGCGGCCCAATCTAACACGATGGACTCTAGCTCTGTTGCAGCTGGGCTAGCTACCCACTGTAACATCATCGATGTGGCATGAGAAATCGAGAAGGGTGCGTTATAAGAGCCGTACACACGTTAAATCCAGGAGTGCTAACACTTGAAGCATACAGATCCCCAAGAATGCCTTCGAAACTATTCGCAGTGGGGAAGTACGCAAAAAAGGATGGATGTGTCCAATGTGTTATTCCTGGATATTCTTCAGCTAAAAATCGAAGACTCGAATTGACATGAATGTACCTGGCATAATGCACCTTTGGAAGTCGTCTGCTATAATCTGAAAGTCTTCTCCCTTTTCTGGAGGGGTCGCTTTGAAATATTGGTCGGGCCAACTGCTGCATCTTGAGAGGCTGAAAGACCTACCAGGAACGAGTTGACTCAGGTACCCTGGTTTCACTTGGGACATGACCGGCTTCTCCTGCAAAGCATAGAAGTGTTCACAGATACGATCTATGGCTTGATAGCCTGCTTTTCTGAACCTGTTCCGATGTGAGTGAGATTCCGTAGACCTGAAAATGAGAGACTTACTGTTCGATATCCATGATGGTTATTGGAAGCCAGAAGAAACTCTAATACCTTCCTGGTTCTTTGAATACAATGGTTTTGTAAACATGGCGACATTCAGACAAGATGTAAGGTTTACTACCTCAGGTTAGGTCTAATAAGGTCTGCTCGGCCGCAATTTGAACGAATTTCAAGTTTTAGTGTAATATAATATCGCAGTTTTTGGCTTCTTGATTATCTCATAACTTGAAGAGTCGAGATCACATGGCTGTTGTTGTAAAAGCAGCGTCAGCCCCTATCGGTCTCGGCGTCTATGCCGCACCGTTTGACGTGGCTGGCGTTCCCACGATTTCTTGCTGTGACGCACATAGTTCTCAACTTCTCAGCTTCTGTTTGAGTGGGATTTTGGGTGTGTTTCTTCTTGCTCGAGCACAATCATCTTGACGATTTTCAATTCGAGATGGTTTTTGAGCAGCTTAAGTTGAAGGAGACTGCACAGTTGCTCGGTGTGTGGACGTTTTTGTTTGATTCGGCGTTTCTTCGTCAAAACTTACCGACCTTCATAAAGTTCGCGACGAACCGACTTTTGCGGTCCTTTTGCTTATCTTCGGCGCGCTCAGTCTCGGAAGGATCATATACCAGAATCTGTATGTTCTGCTTCAGACATTTGTGCTACCAGGATATAGTGTGGGTCAACGGAACTATCTAGAGGATGTGCAATCTAACCGAACGTGTAGTTGAAGCGGTATGGTGCGAACAAAGGCGCTTGGGCTGTTGTGACGGGCGCTACAGATGGTATTGGCAAGGAATTTGCGTTCCAACTTGGAAAAGCTGGCTTCAATATTTTGTTGGTGGCACGGAACAAAGATTTGCTGACGCAGACTGCTGCAGAAATTGGTATGTCTTCGCTTCTTTGTTTCACAGGGCCACTGTTGACGGAGAGACTTGTAGAAACCAAGTACAAAGTTTCAACTGCCACTCACTCCATCGATTTCGCCAATGCCAATGACGCTGGATATGAGGCACTTGGTCGTGCTTTTACTGGTCTCGATATTGGCGTTTTGGGTGGGGTCCACACGCACTCTTATTGCACAGGTGTACTAACCATACGTGTATTGCAGTGAATAACGTGGGCAAGTCGCATGCCATGCCTGCGTATCTGGTCGATATTCCTAAGGATGAGATCAAGGACATTGTTTCCATTAATATCAACGCGACTATCAGCGTCACTTATACCGTTCTTCCGCTTATGATCAAAAAGTGAGTTCTAAGTTTTTATCTTTGGGCATCAAATTTATGAACACATGGCCAGGAAACGAGGATTGATTCTTAATATTGGATCTTTCTCTGGCGCCGTTCCTTCGCCCATGCTTGCTCCTTATTCTGGTACCAAAGCCTTCTTGGCTACTTTTTCTGATGCATTGGGCGAGGAGGTTGCTCAATACAACATTACAGTCGAGCATGTCAATACCTACTTTGTGGTAAGTGCATGTCTGGTGTCTCCAAAGATGGACTCCTTAGATATCTCTCACAGGTGTCCAAGCTGTCCAAAATTCGCAAGGCCTCCTTGCTTATTCCCAAGCCTGGACCGTATGTTCGCTCCGTTTTGGGAAAGATTGGCATGGCGTGTGGTGCTTCTTACAGTGGAAAGGCAAATACTTCCACACCTTACTGGTCGCATTCGCTTCTCAACTGGCTGATTACCTCAATTGGAGTTCCCAGCCTCTTTATTAAGTATACCCATGGCCTACACAAAGACATTCGGAGACGAGCGCTCGCCAAAGCAGCTCGGGAATCTAAATCTCAGTAGCCTTTTAGAGTAATTTCCATCATGTGACGTTTATAGTTGTTTGTGACTCTGCAATGCGACTGCAGCGTGTTTGTGCCGTTTAGAGAGTTTGCCTCAAGTAATGCTCTGTGTCTCGTCGTTCAGCCCATCATGTTGAAGAAACCATCGTCAAGGGCGCCTTCTCCCACACCCACTGCGTTTTCAGGGATTTCAAATTATCGCACTACAGACTCACAGCGCAGAGATACAAAGAATGCTCCTCCTGTGCCAACAATTGACTATCGTCTTGTGTCGAAAACACACTTTGGCGAGCTAGGAAAATATCTAGCGAACTATCTCGCGAAAGGTACGAACTTTCAGGGCATCGAACTCGTGTTGCTGTTAATGGTCTTTCGCAGCACCTCCAAATTCTCGTTCAACTGCTAGATCAAAGCTAACGAGATTAACCATTCAACAATTCCACGAATTATCAACAGACGTATATGATGAATTGGTTAGGAGACAGAACGAGAAGGAAGGTTCGTACTCAAAAAATGACTTGCAGGGCTGTTTACTGAAGTCGCGACGCAGTTCCATTCCTCCCTGTTCGGGAAGATTTTCATCCAAAGCGCAATCAAGCGCGTCAGAAGTTGGCGACACTACCGTCTTCACGTTTCGAAGATCTTTCAAGCGATGTCTACTTTGAACTGGCACGACGGTATCCCGAGTTTAAGGAGGATGTGCGTGCTATTCCCGGCAAGCAGGCCCAACAATATGCTTACTTCGCCATTTTTCAAAGCCGTCCGGCGGAAGACGTTCTGCTGGCTCGACTTATGATGATTACCCTGCTCCAGATTTTGGTTCCGGTGCCAGCCTTCCGCGAAACAATTCACGAACCTCAGGAAGACAGTCAGCCGATCGACCTTCAGAAAGTGGATACGGTAGTGCTGCTTCTGGTCGGAGACCTTCTATAGATCGCCGACGACCGAGCGAAACCGAATTCGCCAGTGGAAGGCGAAGCGACGATGCTTTCAGACGACCAGACGATATCTACGCCGGACGTGAAGAGAGCTTTTCGGCAGCTCTAGCCTCAAGGCGGAAGCCCTCTCAAGATGTTAGCACTCGACGTTCGGAAGACCGAGAGCGCGACCGACCTGACTACGGAATTGGCAGACGTCCAAGTCAAGCGACAAGTAATAGTGACAGCACCGGAACTACTAATCAACCTCCTCAACCAAGTACGACAGCGACAAGTGCGATGATTATCCCTAACAAGTCAACAATGGAGGAGGAGTATATTGACATCCCATATGGGCGCGATGCTCGTGACAGCGGTACCGTTGATGGAGATCGGAGTGCAGGTTTAGGTGTGGACGATCCACCAGATAGTGCGAGCGAGTACGCCAGTCCACTTGGCACCCGGAGCCCTCCCGTCGGTCTCAGCGGCTTGGCTGCACGGCTGAAGGGTGTGGAGGATGAGGATGATACAATGCTAGGAAACAGAAGTGGGGACGATGTGCTGGACCGGTATGGACGGGCGTCTGTGGAGTCGCGGATGGTCGGTGGTCGTACGAGCGCGATGACGGAGGATATCGAAAAGATTAAGAGTGAGTATGAGTACAAAATTGCGACTATGCAGTCGCAAATCTCGACACTACAACGAGATCTCAGCAATGCTCGAGAAGACGAGAAACGACAGCAGGAAAGTGACGTTCGCGTACGGCAGTTGGAGGAAGAACTTGCCGGATTGCGACAGGTAAGTTTTTTGACATATTTTTTGACATTCAGCACTGAATACTTGTATAGCGGGCAGAAGAGCAAACAGCAACCATGCGGTCTATGCAGAAGGAGTTGGATGATCTACGGCAAGCACGCGAACGAGAACTACGGCAAGCAGAAGATGATCGCGAAGAGCTCAAGATTTTCCAAGATCGGTGCAATAAACTGGAGGAGGAATTCGAGATGCGACAATCTTCTGGAGTAAGTGTTCGCTTCCGACCTTAGTCGCTACTTCTAATCCTCAATGCTTGAAGAATGATGCCGACGCCATTGAACAACTTCAAGGCGATATGCAAGGACTGCTCACTGAGGTCGAGGAACTATCACGAAGAAATGACGAGCTTATGAACGCGAAAGACGCCGATAATATGCTCATCCGCGATCTCGATAACCAGATGAAGGAATACAAACGCAAATATGAACAGGCAAAAACCGAATTGCGTTCTGTCAAAGGTGAGTGTATTCCGCGTTGTTCTTACGTTTAGATGTATTCAATTTTGTCTGCCAACAGCGACTTCGCAGCTATTCCTTCAAGCCCCAAAGTTGGCAGAAGACCAGCTACCTGTGACTGCAGACGGAGGAGTGTTGGATATACATGTTACATCCTTCCTGTCTGCAATCGACGCCCTATTGACTGCTGGTCGGTCAAGTGCGCCTACACGAGTGTTGACACCCATGAAAGCCGTGGTCAACGCGGTGACGAATATCATTGACGACGTCAAGGCTTACGAACGACGACCACAACGAGATCGGCCAGACCTGGATGCTGAAGCTGTTCGATCACTCAGAGAACGTGCAGAAGCAACGCTCACTAACCTTGTAGCAGCAAGTAAAACGCATGCTTCAAGCTCTGGAATGTCGCCGGTCAGCTTGTTGGACGCAGCAGCTAGCCATGTGTCTGCCACGGTAACAGAGATTGGCCGAGCAATCTTCATTCGGAAGGCTACGAAGGCAGAACAGGAGCAAGCTTCACTTGGTTATACTGGAACGTCGGGCACAAATGGTTTCTCACCAGCGTTACGAGCAGTTGAAGAACGACCAGGGCATCAGAGAAAGAGTAGTCAAGCTTCGATTTCGAGTCGAGGAGGGAGGCTTACGGATTCGCCGAGAAGCTATATGCGTCGGCCTCAATCGGATAACTCGAGTTCTGAGCAAACAAGCTCTCCACCGCCTATATTTGATACCGCAGGAGGAAGTTCTGGAGGTATGGTAAGCGATGATTCGGCCCAGGCAGAATCATCTGAGGATGCGTGGACAGAACTTAAGGTGCGTTTGACCCGTTCTACTGCTCGCATATGCTAACCTCGATAATACATCGTAGCCATACCTCGAAGCCCAAACTGAATCGATTGTCTACGCCATCCAAGCCGTACTCTCCGGCGTCCGTAGTCCTACACCATCGCCAACGCTGAACGAGAACTTGACACAGATTATCACAATCGTCTCAAGTATCGTCGCGGTATGCAAAGATAATCTGCCGCAAGCTACTTCTCAGCAAGGCAACGAGATTTTGCGGGAGCTGGATGAACACGCGAACAAACTAAGCGAAGTTCAAGCCATGCCAGAGGTTACAAAGGAGTCGCGTCAGACTATGGCCAAGTCAAGCTTTGCAATTGCGAATGCGATGAAAGGCTTGATGAAGCTGTAATACATTGATTATTGTTTCTTCATTCTTGGATGGTTTTCAGGGATTTTCCTCATTGCATGCTTTGTTATATCCACTCATTGATTCTGCTACTTCTACGTTGGTAGCTGAGTTTGGTTCATTCATCATACTTTAGCAATTATCCCTTCATTCGCACCGCACTTTGGGATTCTGTTGACAGATTCTACATCGTAATCGAGTCATGCTTCTATGTCTACTAGAATGTTCGACCACGTGCCTTTACTCTATATGCTTTGCTGGTAATTTATTCCTTTTCAATCCTTATACTTCTTTCGATGTTTTCATAGCTGAACTGAATCCCGTTAAAAGTATGTGCTATTCAGATTGATACCTACTGATATAACTTACTATTCTACTCGAAACAAGGTTTGTCCGTGGATAGTCCTTTGCCGACATCGAGGCCCCGGATTCTGCATGACCTAGCTATCCCCCGACAGTGGTTACTCAAGTAAAGTTCAATTTCCGAGCGGCCCACAAGTCCGTCGTCAACAAACACCCAAGTGTTGTCACAAACCAAAACCCGAATCTATCCAAGCCAAACCTTGTTCCCGAATTGGCCGTAATTGAATTGAATTGACGACCTTCGAGTCGTGCATGGCTTCCACCCGACTTAAGGTTGGTGAGGCGCAAGCAAGCTGCGTCAAGAATTCGTCGTCTTTCAAGAGCTCATATCCATCGTTATCTCCTACCCGTACTTCTTTGAATGCGATCCTCTCTAAAGACGGGAACAGCCCAACCAGGCCCGGAAATCCCTGGGCCTCTTCTCTCCCGAAATCAACAAAGTACAACGTCGATATATCCAATGCAGTAACGCAAGTGAGATGAACGATAACACTGTTCCTCTTTCCACGTGAGATGTGCTTATCGAACCAATCGCACATGCCTTTTTTGGAGGGTAGACAAAGCGCTAAAGTGATGTTACGAGGGAAGTTGGATAGTTTTTGAAGCGCATCATCGAGGAGTCGGTAAACGTAGTCATCCTCGTTCTCGTCTTCGAAGGAGCAATATTCCGTTGTAATACCGACGGTGTTGAGATCAGGAAGAGCGTCAGGATACTGATCTAGCACCCCAACAAGACAGCTAATCCACACAGGATTTGCCATCATCTTCTTGAGCGCCGGGAGGATTGGTTTCTTTAATATTGGACAAACTTCAGGCCGCTCGACGCCTTGCAAGCTGAGCTCTTCAATTGTTGGGTGCCTTTTGAAGAAGGCCACCAGATCAACGAAATTGGGGCATTGAGTGTCACCGTTCTTGTACGGCTCAATACCAAGCGCAAGAATGGTCAACGAAGGAAGCGTGATCGAGGACAATAGCCGAGTCCAGGTGGAAATTGGAAGAGCCGAGCATTGAAGAGATAATCGAGTGAGGGTGGAGGATGTTTGTGAGAGCATCTCTATCGTCCATGGATAGAAACTATACTGCAGGAGCATCGAAGATTCTATTCGGAGGCGTTGTAGTTGAGGCATGGAATACGACCCAGATCTTCGAGATGTGTACATGTTATTGGTAATTGGGAGGCCTGGAGGTGGTGTTGCTTCAGACTTGCCAAAGATGCGAGAGATCGATTCTCTCCCTGGCCAATGTCGGCGGTCTTTCCCGGACTTTTTTGGATTGAGTAGTGGACGAGGCGCGTTTGCAACAAAATCCTTTGAACTCGAGCCTAGTAGAAACGTATAAATATTCGATTAATCAAAAAAGGGAGCAGCTGTTACCTGGTAAGGTTTCAGAAGGGATCCCATCTCTCTCCAGTTCCGTGTATAGTCTCTTTACTGCATCGCTGCCCAGAATATCCATCTCCTGACAGCCTTTGTCGATCATTATATCCAACAAATCGGTGAAGCCCTTCACCCACATATACTTGTCCAATGCTTTCTGACTTGTCTTCCAAGCCCACGAGTCCATCAGATTGAAATCAATCTTCGTCCCTTCAATACTCTCGACATTCCTTACGATCTGGTTCAGATACTCGACATCGTCCAAGAGTCTTTGGCACCCCTTGCTCATGTGCATGTCAATATATCTTAATTTCTTGATGGAGCGCGCAGCTTGCACGAAGTGCGGCGTGAGTGGGTGGACCTCGGGAATCGTCAACCGTTCGTAATGGGCGAGTTCTGGAATGTTGTTATTTTGGAGAAAGGTAGAGAAGCAGAGGTAGTGAAGGGATTTGCAAGTGGCGCCGAGGGTATACAGGTCGTCATCTTCTAGGTACTGAATAACCCCTAGCTGTAACTCGAGGGGTAGAGCAAGTAATGGTTCGAGGGAGAAAGGTCCAGGAAGGTCAATAGGTTCGGCTGGCTTCATCCAGAACCTCCCAGATAGCCTCATGTTGAAGTGTCAGATGAAGAAATGGTCTGAAGAGATGAAAGAGGGTCTTGCGTGGCTACAACCGCTGGTCTTTATTTACAGCTGCATAGCACTGCACAGTCTCTTAAGTGGCCGTGGGCAGATGAAATAGCCACAATCGAAAGCTGCGTGTGTCGAGCCTCAAGGCGTTGGCAAAAATCTCCGAGAGCCGTGTATGTAATGTGTATAACGGCCAGGTCTGCATGATGGCAACACCATTATATCTGACAGTTCCGCTCGCGATCGGCACAATTGATTGACAAACTACGGACCACATCTGAGATCTCTGGGCATTTACAGTGCGAAAAAAAAAACTGGAACTCCCTACATTACCCAGTGTCCATTTTCTTTCAAGTAATCTATATCACTCCCCAGATTCTCCCTGAACTTCTTCCGTATCCGAATACTGGCCTTGTCCAGCGGAGTGCAATGGTCGCACGCAAGATTGTGAATGTTTGAAGGCTGTCTGGAGCGTAGAAACGCTGCCAATGCGCCATCTTGGCAGTCCAATGCATCGTTTACTTGAAATGCGCGTAGCCTTGGGCAGAGTGTAGTACAGCGTGTGGGAGCCCCATCATGATGTTCCGTTCCAGCTGTGAGTTTGTTGAGTAGTTTGTCCCCCACGCAGAACACATCGCGTTGCTCAATAACGTCGAAATACTCTAAGGTCTTTGAACATGCTTCTAGGCACTCAAGGAGCTGATCCTCGGTGATTTGGACCATTTCGAAGAGGACCGACGTCAGTGGACAGGCTGAACGTCGAAGGAATGAGGCGACGGATGTTTTGGGAAATGGAAAGTAGTCCACGAAACCTGATGAAATGTCCAGGCCGCGAAGGTTCGGACAGGTTAGTTGGTCGAACAGGACACAAATGGAGTCATTCAAACAATATTGATATATGTAGATCTTGCGGAGATCTGGCAGATTGATTGGTCGAGGGTTTTGGTCGGTATAAACAGGTGGAGGCTCGTGGAGGTCGAGGCCATGTATCGAAAGAGTTTGAAGCCGAACGCAGTGACCGAGCATTGCGAGCAGGGGTGTAGGACACCAATCCTTCAAGGTTAGGTCTAGTAGAGACTCGTGCGGACAGCTGGGAGCGATGGAAGAAAGGCGGATTGCGGGTTGCATTTTAAAATTCAGAGATAAAGTTGTCATTGATGGTAGTAGTTCCAAAAAGCGAGATATTGTGTAGAATCCAGTGTCGTCCAAATGGGAGGTAGTGATTGATACGTCCCGTAAAATGGGTGCGGGTTGAAGAAGAGTTTTCAAGCAGTTTGGACCGGAATGCGTCAATTTCAACGACGTCCAGCGAAATGAGTGTTGTGCGAGTAAATTAATGGTGTTCGTTATCAATTTGCTTCCACGACGATCCACCAAGGTGATGGATATAGGGAGGGATTTGGACCGGTTGAGGAAGGTTTCAACAAAAGTGCAGGTGGTGATTTCTTTTGTTTGGCCTGTTTCTATGCAAATTGTGGTCCAAAGCGATGGATCCGAGATGGCGACCTTTCGCCATCCATTGCAGACATGGCTCAGGGTGACAGGTGCGAGAAAGTCAACCACCGCTGCCTGCTCAAAAATCTCGGCAATGAGTTCGAAAGGAATAGTGTTAAAACTCATTTTAGGTGGTGGTAAAGGTGTAAGAGAGAGAGACGTGGGCCCAGTGGCAGCAGACCCGAGAGCTTCCTACACAGTGCGGATGGCATGGTTCAGAAGCGAGTGAGGTCAGTATACCGCTAAAAATAGTTGAGGTTTTATGTCCGCTGCTCTATCTTATCTGGTGGCAGTGTGATATTTCACGTGATCTAAGCACGCCATAGCACCTCATCGTCGGGGTTTCAATAGATAGTACATATACTCTCCTCGACGCGTTTTAATTGGTTTCTTCCTCTCTCCCGCCTCTCATCGTATGTTGTGGACCATCTGGCGCGATTTTCGTGTCTGTCGCGCTCTTGATACGTGTCTTTTGAGCTCTTAGATCCTCTGCTGGTCGCTCATTCAAATTCAACCTCCGAATCCGGCGATATCCCGCTTATTCCTGCAATTTCATTGGTGGGCTTTTATGTGCGAATCTTGGGGCAACTTTGGCTCGTTGTTGGTCTGTGCTCGCTCGCGTCGGATCATCCAGGCGCTCTCGTGATAGTCCCAGTCCATTCAGCGCGTCGACTCTAAAACACCGGACTCCATTGCCCATGAGTTGACCCTCCGATGGGGGTCTGTTTTACCTTATTTCGCTTGTTGTGTTTAGTTATCGCCCCTTTGTACATTTCGTGTACTTCCATGCGGAAATTGTATAAATTCTATTCACGCACCCCATTTTCTGAACCCACGAAGAATCCAACCTTCTTCTACTTCCCCCAACTATCCAAGAATGCAGTTCTCAGAAATTGTCCGTTCAACCTCTTCCTCCGCGTCTGACTCGTCAAGGGCAGGCTCTCCCGATACTCGAGCGACTACCCCGTCGTCCGACTGTCAGGAACATACCTACCTTCCAACGAGCTACGCTCACCTCCGAGGAGATTCCCTCACTGTTGCCACTCTTGTAGCAATTTTGTCGAAACATTCATCGAGCAATCGAATTGGACTCATCATCGGTGACAGCTTTATGAACCATGCTGTTCAAGATGAATGGACCAGCCATTGTGAAGGCTCTTCTGAATACTTCGTCTCGTCGTCCTATATGCCCACTGAGTCACAGATCGTACGTTGCCATGTTCCGGAAATCGACCTGATAGATTGACCCCTTCCACAAGGCATACAACTCTACTGACCCCACCGAAGCCAGCCGCCATAACATCTTCTCGCTTGCTGCGCTACGGGCAATTCTCTCCATTCCCATCAACGATGGCAACGTTCTCCACGTTCTTGAAAAACCAGCCTTCGCCTACCCTCCCCTATCGGACAACATTGCCAAGAGTCTTGTCCCTTCAAACGATGGAACATCTGGCAACATCCCCACCGTCAACGACTGGAAAACCCTATGGGCCAACTGGGACCTAATCACTCTGAAGATGATCCCTTCCTCGATGCTTCACCAGAAGCCTATTGACCTTCGACACAAGTGTCTGTTCTATATCGGACACATCCCGACGTATGTCCCTTGATCGTGTCTCCTCTCTTCGCTAACTTTCCTCCATTAGGTTCTTGGACATGCTCATCAACAAGTCGATTGGTGGTGAACCCACTGAGCCCAAACATTTTTGGAGCATCTTCGAGGTTTGTCCTCCTCATCTCTTTTTTATTCCATCCGACTTATCCTACTTTCAAGCGCGGCATTGACCCTCACGTCGACGACCCAGACCATTGTCACAACCATTCAGACGTTCCTGAGAAGGACGAAGACTGGCCCACACTTGATGCCATCATTGGCTTCCGCAACGGTGTCCGTCAACGCCTCTTGAACTTGTATGATGATCTCAAGTCTGGCAGGCGAGAGATGACCAGAAATATCGCGAGAACATTGGTGATGACTCATGAGCACGAAGCTTTCCACATCGAGGTCGGCCTATTCAGCCTAACATTTCATCTTCCTCTCACTGACAAGCTTGACCCAGACCCTCCTATACATGCTGATACAGAGAGCAGGTACAGGTACTCTACCGCCACCAGGATTCACAATACCTGCTTGGCCTGTGCTCTCCACCCAATGGGCTGCTGCACTTTCACCATCCACATCTTCCGTCCTCGTCCCTCGCACATTACTGACGATGGGACACGATGACTCCGAAGCTGACGACCTTGTTGACGCCCAGCCGAACATGGATGTCAAGGGACATACCTTTGGCTGGGACAATGAGAGCCCAGCTAGGATTGTTGAGGTTGGCGCTTTCCGTGCGGATTGGAGGTGTGTCACGAATGGCGAGTTTAAGACTTTCTGGCAAGAGTCAAAGGGCGCTATCGCGATTCCTGCCAGCTGGGTCGAAGAGGACGGTGAATTCAAGGTCAGCTTTTCCATACATTATTGTGGTTGAAATTGATGCCATTTGCTCTGATTAAGATCCGTACAATGTACGGCCCAGTACCGATGCATATCGCAGAACACTGGCCAGTATTGACGGCTTATGACGATCTTGAAAGCTACGCTAAATCCAGGGGCGGTCGTCTCCCTACGGAGCCTGAGTTGAGGCTCTTCCTGGATTTATATGATGTCGGCCATGAGGGTGGTGCGAATGCAGGCTTCAGACACTGGCACCCTGTTCCGTAAGTTCTCAATAAGTGTCAGAGTATGCTCTGGCTCATAAGCATTTAGTGGATCCATGGGCCTTGAAAAATACGGTGGCAAGGGCTCGAACGGCGGGGTGTGGGAGTGGACTTCCACGCTCCTCGACACTCACGAAGGTTTTGTTCCAACCAACCTGTTCACTGGATACTCCGAGGACTTTTTCGATTTTAAGCATCATATTTCGGTGAGTTTATGAAGCTTGGAGAATGTTATATTGTGCTCACAAACAACCTCCAGCTCGGTGCATCATATGCAACTCTTCCTCGCCTCGCTGGGCGCCGAACCGTCAGGAACTTCTATCAGCACAACTATCCTTACCCATGGATTGGTGCCCGAGTTGTTTATGATGTTTAAACATACTTGTCAAATTGTATTCCCCTCTCCTTTTATTCTGTATTCTTATTGCTGTTCTTTACAACCCTGTATGTTGATACCCGCCGTTCAATTGTTTTCATATGCGTTCTTCGCCTAATATTCAACTGTTAGCATGGTCTGCTCGCAAAATTTTCTGAGCTGCGAGGTAGGTCTCCATATTCGTACCCTGTACTTCGTTGAGCACAACGACCATTCCCTTTACGACAAAGGCAGATTCCACTCAGTGAGGGACTAACTTTGAGTCATTCAGATATCGACAGGCCCTTAATTAATAGATAGTAAGATACCTTCAAAAACAGTTTGTATTCATTGAAATTGGTTAAGCTTGGCCTATATCATTACAAAATACGCGGTACTTTCAAGAGACCCATTGAAAAACCCTTCATGAGATACCGCGGTAAGTCGCAATCTGACTCCTGAGACGAGTTACCTGTCCGGCGGTGAACTCGTTCATGCAACTGTCGTCAGTGTAGTCCATGAAGTTGTCTAGAAAGACAACGTCATTGGTTGAGATGTAGGGAGAAAATGTTAAGCACACAAAAACTCACGGATGGGATCTACACCGGAATCGCGGCAAGTATCGCGGCCAGTTGGGCATCCGTATGCGGGGGAGGCTTCAGGTGGGGTATCAGCAACTGAGTCACCGCCACTGCAGCCGCCTTGGAAGGTGTGGTAAAGGCCAACCCAGTGACCAGCTTCATGAGTGAGGGTATGGCCGAGGTTGTAGGGAGCCGCGGTGCCGCCCGGAAGAGAGGAGTAACGTATGACGACACCATCATCCTTAGAGTTGCTGGAGTAGCTGGACGGGAAAGTAGCGTAGCCCAATAGGCCAGATCCACTACCGGATTTGAAGCTACCGATGGTGTTTCAGAATTTACTTATTTTGGTCTGAATTTTGTTAACTAGCAGAAACTTACCCGACCGTGTAGACATTGAGAGCATTGGGACCACCCTGTCGCAAGGCTACCTTCATCGCGGATTGTTGTGAATTGCCCGGACCAGCGTTGTTGAACCAGTCGGCATTGAGTGTGCGAGTGATTCCAACAACTTTCCAGTTGAGCAAAGCATTGGAGTAGGCAGTATTCAAGACCCTCATCTGGTGGGTAATTTGGGAATCGCTACAGAAGGTCATTATAAGCGGCGATTTTTCAAGAATGAATCGAAGATAAATTACGGAATATAGCCGCCGTTCAGGGTAGTATCGGCATAAATGACATGGAAATAAACCTGAAATCCCAATGAGTTAATGAGGTTGTCAACACGATGAAAAGCTTACAGGGACTTCGGACGGTGCATGGTCAGCACCATCGCTCTTGGGAGTGACCTCGTTTGCCGCAAAATGGGCCTCCATCCTTGCAACTTCAGCATCGGTGGGTTGAGTGCCACATGTTCTGTTATCGTGTTTAACATCTTTCGAGGATGCAGGCCACTGAAATAAAATTTAATACCTTTGACCGACAGTGGAGTTGAACACCGTCGGCGATGCTACAACGGCGGAGATGGCGACAAAGGTAGCGAAAATGATAGAGCGAAACATTGCAGAGAATAAATCGGAAGTACCAGGGAGAAAAGGCTCAACCCAAGTGCGGAATCAAGCTCGCAACCAAAGGCATTTTGTACTCTCTGGCTATCCAGTTGATCGCGATTTTGAGCAAAAATCTGGAAGCTACGGAATGCGCCTTTCCTGCGTAATAGGGCTGCACAAAATGATAGTAGCTTGATCTCTGTCGGCCATGAGTCCTGGATATCAACATGGCAAACGCGTCTGTGTGCGCTGAAAGGCAAGTGGTACACCAAATAGGCGAAAGAAGCCAGGTTTAAACAAATTAAGTGTGCCGCTACATGAGCTCTAGCTTCTTAGAATGCAGAGTCTGATCTTCAACCAAGGATGCCAGGGATAATTTGCTGATGTGATCACTACAAGCCCGAAAGAGTTGTCAGTACACATGATATCAGGTGGCAGAGTTGTTGGGGATGGGCCAAAGAATATGACCCCTCTCAGCTGAAGAGGATCCGCATGAAATTGCATGGTAGTAACGTCGGCGTTAGAATTGCAACATGACCTACATGCTGTCCGACGCAATTCGAACTTGTAACCCCGCTGCGTAAATGTTACAATGCAGAAGAACATCGAAATATGCATGTAATAGTAGAAACTGCACACACTCTTTATATAATCACAAGGTTCGCCATCGGCCCCGGAATGATTAGAACGCTTGGTGGCCTGAGTCAAGAAGATATCTCCAGACACCAAAAACGAGGTTGGCGAAAAAGCCAACTGCAATACCCATTTGCATGCGACGGCTAGGTGATAAAGTTCTGCTTATTGTCCATTTGAGATGAGAGAAGAGTAAATAACGTACGAGAAGATCACATTGGATGTCGTTTCTTGTTCGCTGCCGTCTTCCCAAAAGACAGCCGGCTTTTGCGAGCGCATGAAGAAAAATGGAAGGAACGGGAAAAAGAACCCTAAAAGGATCCCTTGAAGGACGGATGAATTAGAAGACACTGATGTTTGTGAAATCGCAGCGGTTCCTGCGTCGTCCATAGAATCAATCCACTGTTCCTCGAGTGCCCGTGCATGCTCGTCATCTATATAGAAAGGAGTTAGTCAAGAAGCTCCAAAGTTAGTCAAGGCAAACGAGACCCACATTCTTCTTCAGTTTGGAAGTCATGGTCGAGGTAGTTCGCAGAAGATTGGCTGTGGAATTGGCGCCTAAAGTTCTCAATATCTTCGGGAGAGAAACCGACAGCAGTCAGCCGGTCAAATCCTCGAGGTGGTTTGATTTGTGTCGCCTAGGGCAATAAGGTGAATCGGAGATGTGACGAAGGTGGAGTACAAACATACCTGTTGTTGCTCGCCCTCCTCTGCCTCCTCTGGTTCAATAACAGGACCAACTGAACAATGAATCCAGGTAGTAGCGGCCTTAGCAGCTGCTTCGGCTGTCTTTACAGCATTGCTGTCCGATTCTTCGCCGTGTGCACGCTTCTGACGTTCTTCCAAAGAAGATAACCACGAATATAAGAATGTACCATCCGTCAGCAATCGTCCTGAATGAATCAACCTCAGCCGACGATTGAACAACTCTGGTCGACCATCTCTGATCTGATTAAGCGTCCCAGATGAGCAACGAATCGGAAGCAGGAAAAAACCAATGAGTAACTCACCCGCTTTTTGATTTCCCGAACTGAATCTTGTTTCTCCACGGAGATGGTGAGGTCAGGAGCACCTTCTGTGAACCTTACGACAAGATCCCTAGCTGTTTCTTGTTCTGGTTGAGAGCTGGAACTTTGTCCTGCATTGAGAGCAGCCTGAGGAACGTCTACCGCGCGCTGCTTTCCTTTTACTTTCTCGCTGAGCATGATGACTTGGCGGATTGATGACGAGAACACCCTGGGTGTGCAGGCGACAGAACGCGGGGTAGCACAGCCTTAGATAATGCGATCGCTGCTCAAATTTAGGGGCTATCTATAATGCCAGAGTCTTCGTCCAGTTCTAGCCATGTCAGATATTAAGTATGGTATTTTAATTATTTCTCGAAACGCCGGATACTTCCCTTAACTGCAAGGAGAACACAATTATGCGATACGTTACGGTAGCGAACCCGCCGAAACAGTTGACGTTGCGCCCATAAAATCACGTGCTGCATCGCCAAAGCGGTGATTCGAGCCAACTGCAACGTCTGAACAGCTTGGACTGCTCCCACCATCTTCTCTACACTCGAAGGCGCTGGTTCGTCGACAAATCTTCGAAAATTTGGCCTGGTGCCGTTTCGCCTACATCTCTCCAGTCTTCGTGTTCATGCTTTCGATAAGATGGTTCTCATTTTTCATGTTCATGGCGGCAGTGATGGCCTATCCACTTAAGGTGGCACAAGTCTATGAGCGTTCTCCAAAGACGGGCATTTCACTTGAAGATACAGATGAATGGGAATCCTTGGACGACCAATCTTCGATGACGCTGTCGTCTTCGAACCAAACGGAGGGATTTCGTAGCTTACAACAGCTCTTCAATGGGAATAAGAAGTTTCGCCAAGGTGTTCGTGTCTCAGCGGAAAGAGCTGTGGAAGGAGGTGTGGACATATAGTTGTCCGATTCTTACATCCTAATATCTTGAAATTAGATCCTGGTTTTATGTTCTTGGGATGCTTAGATAACAGGTAAGCTTGAGGTGTTTATTGATGCACTCACGGACTGAGATAGTGTACAGGTTAACCCCCAGCACCATCTTCAATGCTCCCTCTGGCTCCCTTGTAACACACAACAATATAGGTAATCAATATTCTACAAAGGACGCCGGCGCGTACGTATTATTCAGCAATCACTCCGACGCTTTATTCTCATGGTTCTCGCAGAGATGCTGCAGTTGCGTACGCAATTGAATCTCTGCAAGTTCAACACATCATTGTGCTTGGACACTATGGTTGCAAAGGAGTTGCGAATGCGATCACAAAGTCCCAGAAGGTCAGCCAGCTCGTCCGCAAGTGGATCAAGCCTATTTCAGATATGTACGCTGTTGCGAGAAGGTTTTCGAATATTCCAGTTTTATATAGTGAACTTTTCATTGATAAACTCCCAGAGTGGAAATTGTCAAACTCCGCGATTCCAGGATGCCAAGACGTGGACAGCCAAACGGGATCACTGACTCTCCTCCTTCAGATGATCGTGAGTACTCGCCGTTTCGTTTATAATCGGGAATCTGAATCTGTTCTCAATCTCTAGCTGGATTCCGTGCTGTTGTTGAAGAGAATGTCAAACGCAACGTACGAAACCTCCGCGAAAACAAAACTCTTCAGCAGGCCTTCTCTCGCAAACTCAAGACTGATGAGGGCAAGGCCATCGACGTCTTCGTCCATGGATTTGTTTACGACGAAGGTACTGGCGATGTCAACGATCTTCACGTTTCATACGGTCCCCCCGGGAAAGTGATTCCACATATTCCGTTCAAAGCTGTCAAAGCTGCACAGAACTATCAGGGAAGTGGAGGGGGGATCAAGAAAGGCAAGACTTGGGACTTTAAGGCTCATCATATGTAGTATTGGACAAGAATATATACGAATTATTCTTATTTGCTCTCTTTCATTGGGCTGTCAGCGCACCCAGTTCGAATCGCACGTGATTTTACTAACGACTTAGCACATTCTATTCCGCAAAGCTTCAAGGCACCAGTCTAGCTGCCAGTGCGGCCTGGGATAGTAGGATGGCATGACTACAAAAGAGCGCCGGGATGCATTCTTCATCGTTCTCGATTTCTAACCATCACCAGTTATCTCGACAAGTGCGTAAACCTCTTCCTCTTCCTTTTTTTCAACGTATTAAACAGGTTGCTTTCAAAAATTAATTCGGAGTCGGCCAGCTCCTAAAATCAAAATGGAACAACTCTCAAGTCGTATATCCGATTTATTGAAAAACAAACCCAAGAAAGGTGGCTTCAACGAGTCAGTTAATGCCATCGAGCCTCAGCCTGCCAACTTGAATGTCGTATTTCTTTCAATCCTCGTCGAAGAAAATGCGGCTATGCCCTTGCCAGGCGCAGCTGAAGGAAGCACTAATCCAACAGTACAACGCCACATCGACGGGGCACTGGTCAAGGAGTTCCTAACTCTGCATCAAATAGGAGTGACACCAGAAGTACATGATTACTGGACGGATGTAACGGCTAGAAAGGGACCTTCGGAAAAGTCAGGAACGTGTAAACAACCCCGTGGCTGAGCTGCAACAAAGTTACAAGGTAGCTCGCGCATCTCGACTTTCTTCACACCAAGCAGATCGTGAAGTCCACATCTTCAAAGTGTTGCTTGACAAAAGTGTACATGATCTATTCTCGAACCTTGATTCTTTGAAGGATGCGACAAACACTACCTCGGTGTTTCTTAGCGATCATCTTGTCTTTAGAGCGCCTCCAGTTCCCCAGGGGAAACTGGAAGAGGCATGGACCCTTATTCGGCCATTTCTGGGAGCGCCACTGATTGGAATTCTTTCTTCATATTCACGACCAAGACTGATAACTTTTGAAAGGAAACACGCAATTCGACAAACTCTTACCCATGTAGCTTCTCGAGCTTTGCTTTGTCAAGTTCTATACTTCGAACCCCAGATATCCAAGACCCAGTTGTTGAAATTTTGTTTTACCATGTTCAAAGTTGCTAGGTGGGCCCTCCCTGGAAAACCCATCCGCGCAATCTTTAATGCATTGGTCGAATCGGTGCTCTTGGCGGACAGATATGTTAAAATTCCGAAGGAGAACATACCCGAAATGACAGTTATATCCCTTAACGCCACCGTTTGAAGTTGGAGACTTTATGACCCTCTTGCCATGGAGGCCGTTCACCTTGATGCTCTAGCAATGGACGTAGAAAGGGGCGATCGGGTGATAGCAACGCTCGGTCTAGGCCTCAAAAAGAGGTGCTACAATTGCAGTTCGACCTGCAATCCTTTTAAAATATACTCTGGAACGTGCACTCCGAGAAGAACCAAAACAACCATACTGCGACGGACGTGCATAATCGTTGGCCACCATTCTGACTGATGTCATATCCTCCCCGACCATTTCGAATACTGTAAATGAGAAAGTGGTTTATGGTTCGGATGTCAAATGCAAATTATCCGTAGTCTGCTCATTCAATTGTCTGGAAAATAATCTGGGAGCCTCGAAGGATTCCGGGAGGGTTGTTAGGAGCCATCTTCTTTAGCGCTTGGCTCCCAGCAGTCTTTCGCCCTAAATATCTACCACTATCCCCTCTTGATGGGATACCGGCGCCTCTCTTGAATATTCCCGAGCTCGCTATTTGGTCGGACATGAATTTTACTTAACAGTCGGGGCCACGCACAAGAAAGACCTCAGAAATTTCAAGTTCATGTAGCACGGTATGCTCTAGTCAAATTCGAGGACGGGAGGCTTGGCATGAGCTTAATTTGTTTGTAATGATGCAGGAATTAAATGCAAAACTACAGTACTGCAGTACTGGCAGTTACAAGTTCTCGATAATGTCCCAATGACCAGTACACCACTCCATCTCTTTCTTGCCCATGGCTACTATTGTGCCTAGAGAAAAAATAACAGCATTAGTTCAAGTTGTATTCAACAAAGGAGTTGCGTTTGATCATCGTACCTATAAACAGTGGCAACACGGGCTGCAGTCGCTGCAATCTGTGATCATTAGCTCACGGATGCACTCGGTGCTCTCCCCTGTGGGAACAGCTGCAGCGCCGATGCTGAGCGTGGCAATGAAGAGGAAGATCGAAGTATAGCTGAGTCTCATTATTGGTTTAGAGCTTGGAGTGTTTAACAATCGGTTTTTGACTGGCTATTGTAGATTCGAACTTTGAACAGGACTGTTTATATGTATGGGCAGGAATGCATTGGTTTCTTGTTCGATGTCAGTTTGGAACGGTATGAATCGGCTGACTATTTTGTTTCATCGATAGATTTCCTGTTCTCCGCTACCTCCTGAAGGTATGCTGGTATGTGGTCTTTTGTTCAGGCTATGATCTTCCCTGTGGCACGATACTCAAACTCTATTTTGCCAAGCGTACTATCTGATGCCCCGTTGTATAAGCTCAGATCGGGAAAATATAACAATAAATTGTGGTTAAGCGCGGACCAGGTAGGAGATGTTCCATGTAAATTCAATGTGCTGACGGATGCAGGAACACCAACGCTCTCAGCGTGCTCAAGGATTGATTTTCCAATCTCTTCTCCATGGCCATATCAAATGATCATCATATCAACGAACTCCACCATGCACACTGGCAATTTCTCCTTCGAATATGACATCTGAGTATCTATGGTCTGGGCTATGTCTATTCATGTCTCTGATAAACACTGATTTGGAGAAGAGATTTGGAGGACTTAGCGGGAAACTTCCATTAGGGTTGAAGTTGTGAATAAAGCAGTACATCTATGCTAATAAGGATGGCAATATCCTCAATTACTTGCTATATGCCGCATTCAGGTAACAAGGGAGTTAAAGGTGCCTTATAATACGGCATGAGCATGCCGGAGAAGTTGGAGTTTCGATATGGAAGCGAATCAAAGTTGATTCTCAACCTCCGTCGTGCTGGTTGCGATTGCTGCTTGTTGCATTGGCACGTGCAACGACATGATACTCTAGTTGCTGCAGTACACTGCTGGAGTAGAGAGGTTTGTGTGGGCATATTCAGCCAAAACCGCCAGAAGGTTATTTTATCATCGACTTTTTCGCTATCTTTGGTTGATTCTTTCGAAGAAGCTGTCTTCTGGACCCGCCGAATACTTATTCAAGTTTTTGGCCGTTACGACCGTGTTACTTTTCGTGTTCGAATACTTAGTGGAAGTTATATAAAAGATACTTCGTTCTTAAACTTGAATGCTTTCTGTATTATTTAGGCACACTTGGAATTTAAGAGAATCATGAAAGATACTGGATTGAATTCCTTTTCATAACAAGACAACAGGTTGCGAGATAAAGTTAAAAATTCGAGAACAACAACAAGAATGAGATACAGACAAGAATGCTATTTGTTCGGTTTACACAAAGGGTGAGGAGAGTGCGTGGAGATATTAAACAGTCAGTCTAGGAAAAATGAGAGTCATGCATGACGGAGAGAATGGCTTTAAAGTCACATCAAGCAGCCACTCAAGAGTGATCGCATATCGTCGGCCAGCTTAGCATGATCGACATTCGTGAATGAAGGGAACCATTGGCTGTCGTCCGCTGTAAACAAATCTGTTGGTGCTTGCTGCTTCTCCGAAAGAACTTCTGAAACGACTTGAACGTCGTTACTGTCATTGAGCAAGGGCTTGAAGGTCTCCCAGAATTCCGTAAAATCGATGGGATCCAAAAGACCATCTGTTGTTGCGGATGATTCCAGGAATGATGTTTGGATGTCATCTGATTGAGCATTCACATTCGTAAATTGCTCGAACAGGTCGAGGGTTGTAGATGAAGAGAGTTGCTGGAAGGTTGAGGAAGGGCTAGCTTCCATTGAGAAGAAAGTATTGTAATCTTCGTCGGTGAAGGTCGCACATTGTTCGTTGGTTGGTGTGTCGTCAATAGGACACGGGCAGCCATTCTCAGTCAAAGTTATGTCCGTCTCGAAAGTGCTCATCTCAGCATCTGGCTCGCTGTCAGAAGTCGCGATTGGAAGCTCGTCCATCTCTTCATCGTCAGTTCTTGTTTCCTCTGGAAAGAGCATTGGACTCGAAGGAGCTAGAGGCGACGAAGGTGGAAGGCCTGCCCAATGCTGTTGAACGGGCTGCACATGCGTATCATCTTCATCTTCCTCTATACCAGTGTCCCCCTCTTCGCCGTCTCCTACAGTATCACCTGATGGTTGCGAGTAGGCTTCATTGATGTCCATATCACTGCTCGCAATCGGTAAAGAGCTTGGAGGGCAGTCTAAGTCATCTGCTGTCTCGTCAGGTTCATCGGGCGAAGATGAAAGTTTGAATTTTTGCTCTTCTGAAGTCAGTGAATCATCCGATGGCTTGGGAGATGTGACGTTCGACCAAGAAAGACGTTTAATACCTTTCCCTGTCAACAACGATCGCGTCGGTGTGAGCTTGGCCTTCTTCCTGTTCCCAAGGGGCGAGGTCAAGATTGAAGGCGGTGCCCCACACGGGGAACGTTGAGAAAATGCACTGCCGAACAGGCTGGCCCCGCTTCGCCTTACAGGTGTAAACAGTGAGTCCTCTGCACCGGGTGTTGAGTGAATTCGTGGTCTGGAAGGTGTTTTCGGAGTTTTCGGGATGGAGGGCGGGTTAGGTGGCGGAGAAGATGATCTGGAGGATGAGGCAAAAAGAGGGAAGGGAATGATAGGCCCGTCACTACTCGCAGCAATTGGACCTCTGGAAATACTGGGTTGCCTGGGCACAAGGAACTGAGAACGGGGGAGTGGCTGTTCGTTAATTTCCCTTTCTGATAGAGGCAGATCGGCTTTCAGACTGCTTCTCGGGTCATTTCCAACGAGTTTGGCATCACTGGGGGCTGCTCGGCGTCGCGCAGCATTTCGCTCTTCCTTCTTCTTGACTTTCGCCTCCTCCAATGCTCGTCGGGCCTCCTCAGATAGTCGCGGTTGCGTAGCGGTGTTGGTTCGTGCCCACGCAGGCACGATATACTTCTTCCGAACATCCTTCGAAGGACGGATGGGGGAAGAAACAGCAGGCCTTTTTTGCCGTGGAGATATCTGTTTGGGAGGAGAACGTGAAGGAGAACCTTGTAAACTTGGGGAAGGCTTGTTTTCGTCGTTGTCGCGAGGTCGCACTGGGGATGTCCAAGGTTCAAGAGGTATCCGATAGTAGTTGGCAGGCTCATCTTGACGAGGTAGCGTGGCAGCCAACACGCCGGGATAGTGCCGCAGAGCGTCAGGTTTTGCTTGAGATCGCCTTCGGGAACTGTCCCGTCTTTCTCTCTCTTTCTCTTTACCCTTTTTGCCTGTCTCCTTCTCGTCCATGAAATCACTCAATGTTCGCTTACGCACACTCCGATCTGAACCTGGCAAAGAGGAGGCAGACCTCAGAGGTACCGATGCTGACTGCATTTCATTCGAGCGGCGGCTGAGGCCCAAACCCAAAGTAGGTCGTTCCAGGTGTGATGACGAAGGGACGGAAAATCCTTCTGAAGATAACTTCTTATCCAAAAATTTGCTCTCAGTATGTTTCCTGAAGGCTGTCGGGTTGACATTTTCCTTGTCTAGTAGCACAACTTCGTTTTGCGAGCTTGAGCTCTTTCTATGGTGTCGCGATATATGATTTGATGCTGGAGCTGACTGGGCGGTAGGTTGAGGTACGAGCGTAGCTGAAGTACCTGCAACAGGAATAGGAGGGGGCGCAGGTGTTGTCGGTTGTGCACAAATGGCGAGTAACTGCCTTATTGCTTCAACGAGAACCGGGTTTGGCGGGGTCTCTGATGGTGCAGTGCCGTTGCTTGGCGGAAAAGAATCGATAGCATTGAGAGCAGCCAACAGTGCCGCGTTAGGAAGAGTTGGTTCTGACAGCGTGGAGGTTGCAGTCAAAGGTGTGAGAAGGTCGAGAACAGTGAGATCTTGTTGTTCAGCTTTGACTTCCACGAGGGCGATCGGTGTCTGCAATGGTTTAGGAGGTTGGCGAACCAGTGGCGCGGTTGTAAAAGGCGGGATAGTGGGAACTTTGGTGGCTCGTTTTCGTTTTGAGCCTTCAATACCAATGGTACCTCCAGAGGCAGCTTTGGGAGTCACAATGGTACTCTCGTTATCAGAGCCATCTATAACGATCACTTCTTGTTCACTGCCGAATGGCGTAACTGAGGAAGTAGAGGCAACCGAAGAGGCCCGGGATTGCTGTGAGATTTTGGGCTCTAAACCTGTTGTCCGTGGTCTCCCCTTTTTCTTTAGGGGCCCGATGTAGATGTCTCCAGCCATAAGTTTGTCTGATTCGGTCATGGGAGTGGCTGATCCCCGAGGCACTTTCGGAGCCTTTGCCTTGGATTTAGAGCGCAGTTGAATAGAGGACAAAGTCTCTCGAGTTAAATCAGGAGTAGACGCTGAGCGCGAGAATGTTGCAGAAGATTGATAAGAGAAAGTCGAGCCCTGAGCAACGGCGAGTCAGAACGCAGGTCGAGTCTCGGACCCATGAACACGTACCTGTGAATACCATTGCAGTGGTTTGACATTTGCCTGGCTTGAAGAAGGTTGATTTGATGAGCTCTCTTGGGAGCCTGATGGCGTTTGTAATAGTGCTGAGGGGTTGTTCGACGTGCTTGGTTTTGTCTTCAGAACCAATACTTAGTGACACTAGCCGAAAAGTTGTAGCCATACCTACCTCACGGAGGGCAAATACAATTTCAAGAGCCTCTTGCCCTGTTGGTTGTTTGATCAGAGTGCCGTTTGCCATGATTCCTTCAGTCTCCTCGGATGTCATAGCCCAAGACATGAGGCCGTATCCCACGGCCACTCCTCGAGCTTGTTCCTCTGCGCTCACAGCACAGGAAGGTTCCCCCGCAGCGTCTGGAATATTCATAAGGGCAGGTGCGGAATTGGATTCCAAAGGATCGAGGACATAAAGTGAAAAGTCTCTTGACGAATCTTGAGCTAGCTCCGGGCTGGAGCGGCAGATGGTGTCCAGGCATATTTTCAGCGAAACGCTTCCATAGCGAGCAGAATGCGGCAAGCCTCCAGATAAATCATGATGTTGAGCAATTTCCTGATACTGAACCAGGGTGTAAGGGACTGGTACAAAGGAACGAGCGAGGATGTATTGGGTCCCATTAATGCTGTAGAGTACACGCAGAGCTGTTTTTTCCTCTGGCATTGTTCGCAATCAGCAAGCGAAGGTAATAAGAAAAGGAGCGTGTCCGCCGCCGACCACGACGAGCTCAAAGAGTGTACAAGGGGAGGATGATGGTGACACAGCGAGCTCAAACGAATTCTGTGACGCCGTCCCAAACAATCCAACGCGTTGCTGAGTCAGCAACGCGTCGCGGTGGTCACATCACATGCCCCTATTAACGCGTCGTGAAAAATCCTTGCATGTTTACACACATCTTCCTTTCTTGCTTTGGGATATTTATTGTAGAAGTATGTTTTAATTGATCTATTTCAACAGTATAGATATACTCCGAGAAAATATCAGGGGATCTCTCTCCTACACAGCCACAACTCTACAATCGACAACAGAAGAACTTCAAACCATCTTCACTAGGTGCCCGTTTACGCAATCTAATTTGGTCCCCAAAACGAGTGTTCCAAGGTTCCACAATTAAGGCTACTCTAGATCGGAAAAGATATTACGAATCCTCTGGAATTACTAAGTCGGGTTGGGAGGCGATATCCTTCATGATATGCATGATCCGATAAACATCAATAAACTGTCAGATTCAAGAGGCAAAATGATTCAAGATTATAACTTACCACCGTAAGTTTAGGGTCTTGGACTTGGTATCTCTCCACGATGTCAAAGAATGCGTCAAGTTTGGCCATGTTCTGGAAAGTGGCAGGTTATTGAGAGTACAGGCAAGGGGTTAAAAGTGCCATTCTTACGACGACAGGAAATCTTTCCCGTTTGACTGTCATTTCACTCAGTCCCCAGGAGCTTCTTTGAAAGTTCAGTTAAATGTAGTTATGATGAAATGAAAGCACTTTGGCTTACCCCATATCTTTTCTCTCCCCAGGTAAGCCGCCAAGCGACTCTTTCGCCAAGGAGGATGTCTATCCAAGTAGCTTACCGTATTCAGGATCTTTCGTATGCTCTCCTTCGCTTCGTGTCTCCAAGAGGTTCTTTGCCTCAATCGTTAGCAGTCGATCATCAGATGCTTCGTGCTGGATACGAGCATTTCGCGAGCGCTGTACTTTCTCTAACGCATTCGTCAATGTTGATTTTAGAAAGCTTGGATCCCTGACCATGATACATAGACACCTCAGGCCAAGAACCAGTCCGAAATTCGCATTGTATACTTCATCAGATGGAAATTCTAGCAATTGAAAAACGTCCTCAGATGGTAATTGCAAGGAAAGTCCCACAAGAGCAGGAGCTGCTTCTAAGGCTGATTTAAGTGAGCCCTGCGTGATGGCGAATATATTGAGATGTAGTCGTGCAAATGCCCCCAAATGTTAAAATTATAATATTATTGATTACAGCATTTGTTTCAATCGGATCGCCAGCTCGGGCAGTAGCCTCTCCTTCGACAACGAGCTGATTGAGGTTTGGAGCATATATGCTGGCAAAGACAGTGCCACGGTTGGTCGCGAAAGGAGGGTTTGGGAAGGACTAGAAATCCGATGGGACCTCGAAGGATGCAGACTTTCAGACAGGCTTCTGCTGCTCGAAGGTGATGAAAATGCTTCGGAAAGCCAGTAAGCTCTGAGATCCCTCTGCTAGTGGTTGTTGCTAACTCCTGAGAAAGTAAAAGCCGTGAAAATGAAATCACGTGCAAAACGCGATCGAACATCGGAGTTAGGGGCTGCTAATGGGAAATTTTTGAAATGAAGATGTTGAACGAACTATTAGGTTCGCTGTAAAGGATTGAGTTGTGACAAAGCGAAGTAAATCTATTGAAGTTTCTCTGAGAGAAATTCGGCTGGAACTCCGGCTCCCGCATAATGTTTGAAAGGAGCAGAACACTTGGCATATGTCAACGCGTTACTCAGACGCGTCAAGACTCAATAATTTGGCTCATGAAAGTATCGGGTCATCCAATTCTTTATACGCTCTAGAATCTTGATACCTACTTATTAATCACTCATCATCCGGAAAGACGACGGAAACGCAAAGGAAGCCCCCAAGAGCATATCAAGACTGTAATTTGTGCTTGTTTGTTTTAGCTTCCTCGTACCGATTGATTTCCAACACTTTCTGGTGTTTTATATCTCACCATGGCAATTTTGAAGTGTGAATCTTGTGGTACAGTGCAATCATTCTACGAGTTTGAGCGTCCATATAGTCGCGACGCTTTCGGGCGCATGGTGAGCGAGGGTGGTTGACGTTTTAATCCAGAAACGCGAAGGTGCATTAGCGACGCGTCTGATAACTCAGGAAGAGGCGAACCTTTTGCCCGAATGTGTTTTGGTTGCCAGTAAGCTTTTTTACATGTTTCATGTATTCGATTGCGTCTAACGTGACTCTTAGCACTCGAAGCGTTTGGGTCTACTCATCTGAGCCGCCCGCACCTTCCAATTGGACACCAACACCAGCTCTGCTGGCGCAACATGAGCAAGACGCCATTGAACAAGGATTCGAAGAAGAGCCAGCGTATGTATGGTCTGTCAGGAAAGGTGGGAAAAGGTGTTCTTGTCGCGGCAAATGTCAGCTAAGGGGTGGAGGGATTGGAGGGTGTGGGTGTGCAAGTGCTGGATCTGCCTGCTCGGTCCTTTGTGGATGTGGTGGCAGGTAAGTTTTCTCCTTGCATTATATGCCCGAGCAATCAACTGATGTCCTTTTATAGGAGCGAAAATGGCGAATGTCTGAACTTGTACGCGCCCCCTCCAGGTGCAGACCCAGGAAACAAGAAGTGCTCATGCACTAGGGTGTATTCTTGATGGGACTAGAGTTGGTAGTGGATGTGGATGTGCCTCACTTGGGGTTGGTTGTTCAGACGCGTGTGGCTGCCAAGGTACCTGTCATAATGGACATCGCTGAAGACAGGAGAAGACAAACATTATGGTGGGGAGCCCATCAAATAACGAAGGGCCTAAGGCCGTAACTGGTCACCCTCACCAATTAATACAACTTTGACTTTACTCTACTTTTTGCCTTGCAAACTACAACGAAGATAATCATAAGATACACACGTTAATGCGAAGTATGAGAGAAATACGTACTACATTCACCACTGTCCCGTCATTCAAAATTTCCTTGTTCGGTACGAGTTCGTACCCGAAAACCTTTGGTAGAACAATCCTCCATACAGCCCAGTAAATCACCCCAGTAAACATGATAGCAATTCCGACCAGGCAGTAGCTACCACCAATATCAAATAGGATTAATGATATGGTAAAAAGTGGTAAAAAAAAAGTACGCACAGGTAAGATGGTAAAGGTGGTGTGTCTCCAATGCCGTTTGCAGGCCGTAAGAAGGGCGCAATCATTACTATGTACCAGCACCTGGTAAAGAGACGTCTATGATTGAGGTATGTAAAACTTACAGAAGCATGCAGCAACCAGGAAGAATACCGCGAATGGCAGCCAAACTAATCATTGTGCGACAGTAAGTAAACATCTTCGGTTCAACGTAAGCGCAACTTACTCTTAAATGGTCGGGCCAGATGCGGCTTCTTCCATCTTAACCAAAAAAGTCCCTGATAAGCATCAGTGCATGATTTCAGAAAAAAAAATGCAAGTAGACGAACGAGAACGATGAAAAAGTTGAAAATCTGTTGTGGGTAGCCTTCGACGTCTAGGATAAAGGGATAGGCGACACTTGGAGGAGGTGCGATAATCACAATAATCTAAAAGATGTCAGCGAAGGTAGCAACAAAACTGGTAGGTACTCACAGAGGGTATCAAATGGACAATAAGCCCAGGAAGAGGAGACTTTCCTGTTGGCCAGTTCGAGGCCCAAAACTTATTCCCGAATGGAAGGGGTACACCTTCTTTGGCGAGCTCTGAGACGAAGAATAACTTAATTCATACACGATTATAATTAGGCATCCCCACATACTTACCTTGGTTCACCCGAGATGCGGAGTAAGTGACCGTGATGACGTTCCCAAGAGCACTAAGAGCGACGATAACCGACAACGCAGATCTTGCTTTAGTACCAAAAACCTTTCCGAAGAAAAGAGAAGCCACTGTTACACCAGCATGCTTGATTTCTTCCTTTGATGACGCACTATAAACAGCTTTCATCAGATGTTGACGTTTTTTCAAGGATCTATCAAATACTCACGCGAAATACGCGATGTTGGCAAGTAGGTATAATATGGCACAGAGTCCTAAACCCAGTGGTCCAGCGATTTTGAGCGTCCGAACTGGGTTTTTGACCTCGTTCATCACGTAATTTACATTGGACCACCCAGCATAAGCGTTCAAGACTTTGAAGGTGGCAGTTGCATACTGAGCGCGGGGATAGTTCAGGTAAACGAAATATCGAAAAATAGAAACCCACATCATTACCACTATGAGAGCTACCAGCAAAAGCGTTGTAGAAATTTTGATGCGGATTCTTAACAGACGTTTTTCCAGACAACACTACCCATCCCGTGATAACGATGAAAAGGAGGATGATTATTTTGAACACACTCAAAGCCTGTTTGTGGACGTTTTTCAGTAGGTTCCAATTTATCATAGAATCGACCTCACATTCATAAGAAGTATACCAAGCTTTGGGGTTAGACCATGGAGCAAGGTCACAAAAAAGATAACTGGGCAGTAACATGTCAATATTTGAGCTGTGACTCAGTTGAAAGACAACGCACCACCAAGAGCGATACCCCGAACAACCCAGCGATCTGGTTGGGTGATTCCGGCTGCCACGAGGATGCTTCAGTCCGGTCAGAAGCCAGAAGCCCGTCTGAAATAAGCTTAATAACTTACTTATTGGCAAACACGATGCATCCAGCGGCGGTAAACCCAAGGACTATAGCATTGACAGCGAAAATAACCGTAACCAGGAACTTCGGTTTTTCGTAGACGACTTCAAGGTACACCTTTTCACCACCGGACCGAGGGAACATAGTCCCATACTCTAGCCATACAAAAAGACCACAGAACGATAGCACGAATCCAAGGACCCAGAGCATGAGTGAAGCACCTATGGAGCCCACCGACATCAGGATCGAAGAGGGTGTGGAGAAAATCCCAGTCCCGATGATTCGGCCAACACTAAAAATTTTGAGAAGAAAAATGGCCACAAGACTCCCAGAGACTTACATCAACATCGTACAGCTGAATACACCCAAGTGTCTACCCATTCCACCAGCTTCGGCTAGATTCGGAGTAGTGACCCTATGTCAAGACTGCGTCGCATGCCCAGCAATCTACACACCTTCTTGTTGAGAGAGTACACCAGGGTTGTCTTCAGAGGGCACACCATGGGTAGCCTGGAACGTAACATCTTTGTCGAGATTCTCTGGCGAGGAGTCTGAGCCCTTTTCGTCCGTCGGCCAAGAAACCATTTTAAAGCGTCAAGCAGGGGAAACGCAGATCAAACAGCCATAGGCTTGACAAACTTTTTATAAACGAAGATAAGCAGTATGGCGCAATTCAGGTGGCTGTTTGGCGCCATCTCTACCTCGTCCGCGTAAATTTTACAGCTATCTCCATGTGAGAATAGAACGGCACCTTATTTTACCATCCTTTAAGTAGTACATGCTATTCTTAAGCTTGATTGAATCTATTGAGAACCAATGAGCTTTGCGTCTAAGATCACAAAGAAAAAGCAAACCATAGCGCGGCGAAACCTCTTGCATGGAGTGCAGCAGAGAAATAAGCTATTGGGCGTAGTGAAGTTGAAATGTTAACAGATGCATTCGCGATCTTTCAAGGGGAGTGAAATGTGTTGATATGTAACCCTGTCCGATTGTTACTTACACTGGTAGTATTGCCAAGTTGGGGGATTTGAGGATATTTGAAGTGGTCCCACGCCACAATCAGCGAGTTCTTGCAACGTTTACTGTGGGGATGGGCAACGCCTCTAAAAAAAGCGTGGTATTTGGCTTTGTTTGTTCTCCTCTCAAGCGCTGGAAATCGTCGGTTTTCGAACGTTTTTCTTGTTTATGAACCATCCTCAAGACTTAATGACAATATTATCTAGCCAATCTGAGCTGTATGCCATATTTAGTGTATCCTAGAATTTTAATGCTTAAATATTGCTTGAATCGCGTTCAGTTGGCACATCTGACACATATATTGTAAGCCAACTAATGACCCTCCGAAGACATTAGTCAGAGATTGAAATAAATTAGACCACCTACTGAAATTAGTTTCAATACACTTTAAATTGGCAGATAACTCAAAAAATCTTGATTAAAAAGAGGATATTTAGAGATATAACTCGCGAAAAAGTCCTAGGTTTCAGTCAAAGGCAGCGTCTATTTTATGGGATAATGGGTGTCAGAGTGCTTCAGACGTATTTAAATTCATATATGTGTTGTTTTATAACATTTGACATATTTCAGGACCTTCAAACTCGAATTTCAAAGAGTTTGATTTTTGTAGATCCACAGGGGCCATCAAAGTCGAAAGAGCGCCTGCTAAATTTGTCACGTGCAACCTTCCTGCCTCTTATTGCAACCCTTTCTGCGAAGTTACGTCTGCGTTCGGCACGAGCACTACGGGAAAAAGCTATCACTAGAAATTACTGATAAGATATTTTTCCACATTTCTATGAAGAGCTTTTTCAGAAAGTTTCTTTTTAGACAGTCTAAATTATCAAAATTGTCAGCATTTTTTCGATTGCGTTCTTATTTTAAAAAATTTCTGGAAAATCGCTTCATACATTTTTAGATATCGGTATCTAGTAATACTTTCAAATTTTTTTGAGATTTTAGATGGTGAAGGCGTCCTGATCTATTCTTTTCCGCAATGCATCTTTTTGTGAACCAACTTCTTATAGAGAGCAAACAAAGACAAACAGCACGCTTTTCTTAGAGACGATGCCCATCCCCATTTACTGTATCAGGACCGATTGTAGCGGACTGCTCGGACTGTTAGAGCGCCAGAGTCGGTATATCCAATACCATCATCGAGTTCAGAACCTGCTTCAAAATCCACAGCTCAAGAAGGTGCGGGTGTTGCAGGAACATCAGAGATGGAGGTAGACTCTGTTCCGCCTCCTGATCCTGAGCTCGAGAAAATACGAATCGCACGAGGCACCCAGAGAGCCTGGAAATGGGGCATATGAACTGCATCAAATGGCTGTTTTGAGGTGTACCAGAGAAAAGTCTTATTCGACCCTTCCCCCAGTTCAATACCGGTATTGTTCCGAACAATGGAGCGACTCCCATGCATATATTACGAGGAGATTTCAAGGGTGGCAAGTTGCAGCGCTTTCAACAAACTCGAAGTCGCCAACTCCGATGACTCAGCAGTGTTTTTCTCGCGTCAGTCACGTTGTTTATGTAGTATGTATGTACCCCTATAGCATTGGAATCTGGAAGAAGGTTAATCAACTAAGCATAGACAGCATCATGGATGGGGAGTTCTAAAGTGAAACCAGCACTCCTCTCGACCGTATTTGGGACCCTAATCAACGTATGAGGCAAAGCTGAAGGACGTCTGTGCTTCGGGAGAAGCACAGAGCGGTGCATATCTTGGGATGGTGCCTCTTCGGGAGAGGGTAGAATGTGTTTGGTACATGGAAGTCGACCACCTTGGCAGCTACATTCAGGAGGGCAAGCACCGATGTTTCGCTGCATTGTCGGATTGGAGTTCGAGAGCACGAGAGACCTTGTTGCCGAAAAGCGAAGCGCGAGAGAAGGGAAAGTGTGGGCGAAAATGATATCCGGAGGGAATGGCGAAGGTGACGATTCAATGTCCCTCATCCATATGTCCACATCATAGGCTCCAGTAGTGATAGTGCCAATAATGATGAGCGCTAGTGTATACGCCATATCTAGAACGAAAGTTAATATTTCTGGTCACAGCGTGCTTACTTTCGACTCACGGATAGCCGAACTGGTCGCAGAGAGACCTTGCAAAACGTTGTACGGTAACGCAGTAGCACCGTCACTTGGTTCAGAAGAGATAACGAGAAGCATGACAACTGCCATCAGAGTGTTAGTAACACATATATTACACAGTAATGGTTAACTTACTGAGTTGGAAAGGACATAAAACAAAAAGGCCGATAGCTTCTGAGCCGACGGATTGGGGCGATGAAAAGAAAGGTCGTCTAGCAACCCTGGAGGTTGTTAAAGATAATAATGACCTACGAGATTGCATATACTTACGAGTAGATTGCACGAAGGAGACTCAACACTTCGATAACAACCAGTAGCCATCCAAATCCATGATGCACAAACGAGTTGGCGAGGAATGCACCAAGAAACAGAGAGATACATGCAGTCGTGGAGAGAATAGCTTTTGAATTTTGAGTAAAGATCTTTGGGCAGTTTAAAAAGCACCCGCTCACCGCAAACGATTAAGCGGAATGTTTGGAAGTGAATCATTGCTTATTCTCGAGGTTGCAAAGTCGAAGAAATGTACAAGTTGAATCGTGGTTCTTCAAGGCCAGCAGCATTCTGTACTGGGGCTGACAGAGACATATCGAGTTTGGTGAACTGGTCGTATTTCGAAGCTGTTCACGAAATAGATCGCGTTGGAGGCAGACAATGATTCCCACTCCGCAAATCCATTGAAACGAGCTAGTACGTCGGCCTTCAGCAGTAGTACACAGTAGTACATAGTGCAAAAGCTGAATTTTCTTGAAAAGATCAGATTTTTGGGTCTGAGATTTTTGAGTTTTGAATTCGGAGCAAACTTGAGAGTGGGCGAAGAAAAGAGAACCAGGCACCCCGTGCCAATGAAGTGAGCACGTGGAAGGCGCATTTGTCCATTCCGCCAACATTGACTAGCCCAAATTATTCTTGGTCGACAACCACATCGGCCCACAACTCAAACACATTATAAACCTGCGTATTCGTGCAAGTATTGCAACTTGCTCACCGGAACTTAGTACCGCTCGTTTCTCAAATACATTCCCTGTCCAAGAAGCTCATGTTTGTGTGCTAAACCGCTTCCTGAAAGGACGTCATGGATATGGACATAAAACCAATAATTCCTGCTAGAAATGGCCTTTCTTCGTCGAAGGATGCTCTTGTTAATGGAACCATAAAGATGGAGCCTGGTCTAGAACCAACATTGGAGGAACTAGAGAGGGAGCTGCCTGATGTTCCGGACGATCAGATTCAATTGGGAGACTTGCTATCGCGTGTCGTTCAGTCGATATATGCGGAACTTTCGGAACTTTCAGAAACGTGAGTTGTTTACTCATTGCCTCGAGCCTAGATTTAAGCATGTAATTTCTCGTCAGGATGCCAAACATGTCAGATACTGCCCGAAAGAGGGTATTGGCGGATTGGGTCGTAAAAATGAAGAAACAAGTCGTCAAATTGTATGCTGTAGCGAAGTGGTCAAGAGATGCGGACACGATACAGAAATGCATGGTATGAACTGGCTCGTAAATAAAGGGAATTGGCTCTCAAGTCCCTCTTTCGCAGAATATCACTGCATTTTTGTTGACCCAGAGCCAACAATTTGAAGACGTGGTTGGGGCCTTAAGAGTGGCGAAAGACTCTCTAGATCCTGCAAGGCATGTTTTCTCAAAGGAACATTCTCTAACTTGACCCTAAATATTGTTTTCCAGACTACGAAATCACGACTTATTGACTTCACTTGACGTGCTGACAACTGGCTCTTACCTCAGGCTTCCTTCGTGCATTAAAGTTAACATTCCACCTTCTTTATCCCATGCCAGCATCTAATGTCAATTTCAGAAATTGACGATACCCGAAACACCTCTAACTGACACCGAAGTGGATAAAACCTTCCTCGACATAGAGGAAACAATTCGCTTTAGACTACGGATGTCGGAGATCATTCCCATAGAAATGTCAGAGTTCAGGATAGGTAATTAATTTCCGACACTCTTGGTATCAAAACTGAATGACTTTCACTAGGGAACGGCAGAGCCCATTTCACCGTTTTGGACCTGTTCAAGACCTCTTTGTGCCTGCTGGGAGGCGCGAAGGACGATGGGTGGTTCATGGTTGATGTTGAGTTCTTAATTAACGTTGGTGGGGATCTTACGGGTCTGCAAGGTGTGTTTCTTTCTCGCCAAATCTTACCACTAGCTGATTTAGTCCTAGAATTCCCTCGGAAGCCACCAAATATTATGAAGCAGCATATTACAGACGAGGCCAATGCAAGACTTGCCTTTTATTTGACTTTACCCGATGCGCCTCCACTGCCACCTGAGGCACCCCCACGACCTCAACTATCCGAAGGAGTCATCGATACACCTCTAATTCGGATATTTAACTTTCTTCGTATGTTATACTCGATTTTAGGCGTGGCAAACCTAATCGTGTTTCTGCAGAAATGATGTCTCTATCATACCAGCTTGAAATTCTATGCTATCAGGTTCGCCATTTATTTATTTCTCCTATATTCTACTCATTAAAGATTCAGGCCCAGCGAATGAGATCGTTGGGGTGGGCCAATTTTTTGTCCGTTGAGATGTCGCCCGACCGTAAAACTTTGAAAGCTACTTATTGGCTGTACGTCCTTTTTCTACTCCCATGACCAAATTTGAGCTTTCGCATCCAGACGACCACCTGTACCTCAATTACCTGGCAGGCCAAAGTTTAAGATCCCTCTGAACGGAGGTACACTGACAATATCCATCGTTGAAAAACGTTCTCCCATTCGAGACAGCAAAGAACCAGATCGAACACCTCGACAACGGGTGTTATCTCGAATCCAACAGAGGGCTAAACTCGGCGACTCAAAGCCTTCTGACGAGGTTGAGGGCTTACAGTTTGCGGTTCGTTGGGAAGCGGCTTCTGGAGCGTTTGGTGTATTTGTCAACCCGGAAGAGGTCACTCTCCCTCAAGGTGCTCTTCAAGTTGTGAGTAATTTCTTGCCGTTGTTTGGATGAAACTTATCAACGATGTGCTTCAGAATGCCAATAATCTGGACTTTGAGTCAATGCTCCGAATGGTGATTCAAAGGCATGCTCAAGCAATCTTGAGGAGCTTCAAAAATCAACTGCAACACACCTCCAACAAGACCTTTTCACCAGCTGGTGCTGTTTCTTTGATTATTGATGGTCAGCTCAATTTTTTTGATTCAAGATACTGAGTTCATGAATCTCTAGAAAAAACGCATGCTCTGCGAGTACACCTTTGTGGTGATGAAGTCGTCATTATCACTCTTGATACCCGTACTGGCAAGCTCAACATGCGGGACACCGGAGATTTAGCAGCTGCTGGTCGGGCCCCTCGTTTGGCCGTTTACTCTGACAAAATTAATGAAAATCCCACTTGGCTTATGGAGGCTCTTATCAGACTACGTCTTACAGTACGAACTCTCCCCTTTGGTCTCCGCAATCATTTATTTTTCCTTTTAGACTATCACTGATTTTGCCGAACAAAAAGCCAGCTACCTTGGTCTGCGAAGTTATCGTAGGCGCAATATTCCACCAAATGGTGTGTTGAACCTGTATTTGCTGCTCTTGTATAGAGTTACAATAACCTGCAGAGGCTATGAAGCTGGGTCCGGATGCCCGCAGTACCCTGTTCATCCAGCTGGCCAACTTCCCTGACCACTATCTCGTCATCGTGATCACTGATGAAAATTTCAAGTATGCTCTCATCACCACGAAAGCCATTGAAGACAACACATACGCCATGATGGTATTAGAGGACATTGCATGGTTGGACTTTGACCGGATACGAGAAGCCGATCCCGATGAAACTTCAAAGGATACCCCAAGATCTATGAGAAAAACTCTGGATGGTAGGACGGAAAGTGGCAACACTGGCTTTGACCTTGATAACCGTGGTCTTCGGGAAATTTATAACTATTGCTGGTGAGTTGGTTTGTTCATTCAAACTTGAAATAAAAGCTAAACAAATGTTTGTAGCGCCCGGGTCGCATTCATCAATGTTGAGAGGCAATTCAAGCTACGCAAGATCAACTTCACCCACGTCAATCCTTCCAACCCGATTCCATCCGTTGAACTTGCCCATATCCAGTCATCTCTCGCTCGTTCCGTGCCGGCCCTCTGTGTCAAATCTGAAGACATTCTTTCAGGCGCTCCTGCGGCTGAAGCTGCAATGCCCAATATCCGTGTGATTCCCCTTAACTGGTGGTCTCATGAGAAAGCGAGGGTCGTTACGTGTGTTAAGTTGAAGTATGTGCAGCAACCCATGGGCAAGAGGGGTATGGGCGGTGCCGTTATCCGGCCGTCAAAGCGGATTGTGTACGATACGAGGGAGGCCATTGTGTCATTCTTGTCAGAGGATGTGAATAGCTGCGTCGATGAATTCCTGGAGGAGTGGGCGAGAGTGTCGAAGATGGTGGTCATTGCACGAGAAGGTTCGCCTTTACACACTTCTTTCACCACCTGTTCTGACCTGAAGCTTCAGTGGCTCAAATGTCTAAGCTTCACCAGTGGCATGATGTGCGGCTACTATCTTTCGACCTACAAACTGTCGAGTTTGCTTACGCCCAAGTTTGTTCAATTTAATCTTTTTGTGGCCTCGACTGACTCCTAGCCAGGACTACACCGTGTCAATTTCTTGCGAGGATCAACTCTCATCGACGGGTGGTAACTTTGACCTTTATTTTTCTCGCATGGAATCCGGAGACGCAATGGAGACAGATATTTCATTCAACTCTCTCAACCCTCACGAAGAAGCCGAGCCTTTCTTACGGCACATTCTCAGGCATGGTCATGGAAAGCTTTCGCAATCTTTGCACCGTTTAGTTAAGCTGCTCCGAGAAACTCTGCCTATCGTCGTGGAGCTGGAAGAGATCCGACGCGATGGTAACGAAAATGGGCGGAACTTGGATATCTTTGCAAAGTCAGCTGGGTGGTACCGTTTACTTTATGGTGACTTGAAGTAGGTTCCGGCTAAATTTTGGGGTGCGGCTGTTTACTGATGAACTTACCTCACTTTAGACATGCATTGGATTTCCGGTTAATGAATGACCAACGGATTTCAGTCTTGGACGCTTCGCATTCACTTTTTGGGTCCAGAAATTTGGATCCAAATGCTATGAGGATCGACGCGGACATTGATAACCTCGTTCTTCAGCCAATACCACAGGTCAAAGAAATTGTGGCTGCAGCTGTCAAAGATGCTCTCAGTGCGGGCATACTCTCCTCGGGCAAGACAGCAGCCATGGAAGTGGGCATCATAAGCGATGCAGTCGGTATACGAGCTCTAACAAAGGTCATCCATGCCCAAGTGCTCGAACGGTTGAAACCTCAAACATAACATGCAGTAAAAACTTTTATTTATTCTGCTCCATATTCCATCTGTACCCTGCTTTGCATGACACGACTTACATACCACATACACACTTGTATAGTACATGCAGCAATTAATACTTAGTAGACAGCGGGCATAGGCACCGCTGTGTTGTGATGCTAGTTTGACCATACTGATATACATAATCAGGGAAGGTGAATTTGATATTAGCTTGGACATAAAGAGTTTTGAGTGATGAACTGCAAAACTCTGAGGCGTTTGACCTTCATTTTCTTGGGGTAATAGGGTCTATAGTTGGGAGGGCCGCGGCAATAACAGTGAGATCAAGAAAGTCGCTACCATCCATATTGGCAGAAGCTGAAGGATTCGTGGAATTGAGAGTTTTCCTTGGCCGTCCACGCTTCCGTTTAACCGGTGACTCTGTTCCCGAGCTTGATGAATCCAGCGTTAGGTCAATAATCATCCCTAAAGCTGGTGTCGTTGCATCTGGAATTCCAACCGCAGAAGAGGATGTCACGTTTCTCGAGCTTCCAGGCTGTTTAGCCAAGGGTGAGACGAGAGGAGAAGTGGGCTTCCTTGGTCTACCAGGGCCACGTTTGACAGGTTCGGCTTCCTCAATGATGGTGGCTTTGGCTTTTCCAGCTCGTTTACTTGTGCCTGGAGAGGCCACAGAATATGCTGGGGCGTTGACCTGCTTTCTTGGTCGTCCCCGCGATCGTTTGACAGGTTCTTGATCGCTAGAACTATCGACGATGCCGTCAAAGTCAAATTCTTCTCCACTGGTACTGCTCGCCTTGCTTTTGGTTCTAACTCTGCTTCTCGAAGAACTGTTAGATCTTGGCTTGGTGGATTTCTTGGCCTTCAAAGGGGATCTTGAACCCACGGTAGACGTGGATTTGGATCTACTCTTGCTTCGTTTTTTCTTGGATGATGTATCTTCTTCTGTCTCATCAGAGACAAAAAGGTCATCATCATCCTGTGGTGCTGCATCCAGACCGTCTTGAAGGAGCTGTAGAGCGCGTTGGCGGCGATATGAGCCACGGATGAGGTCTCCCCACAGAATGTACCCTTTGCAGGAGTTACATTGACCACCTCGAGGAATGATACTTGACTGAGGCTGGACAAAGAGAGGTTCCTTAGATGACGATGATTGTGAAGACCCCCGAGCTTGATTGTCTATGCTTTGATCAAGGAAATGTTTTGAGAGGCAAAGCAAGTGAGAGACACCAGTACAGCCTGTGGCAGGGCAAAGTGTAGTCTGGAGAGCCTCCTGAGGTGATGTGCGGTGAACGCAGGGACAATATCAAGAAATTTGCGAGGCTTACAAAAGAGAAATTGTCAATAGGCTTATGACACACATTACATTCTAATCGTTTTTCAGAAGCAACCAGCGCAGTTTGCTTTGTTAGATAGGCCGTGGTAAACTGAGCTATATCAGACAGAAGAGTATTAGATACACTTTCAAGTGAATTTTCAGCTGGAGAGGTTCACCATCATCAACTGCAATAGGGTCTTGACGGCCTGATCCTAGTCTACCAGACTTTCCATCCACACCCTCCAACTCCGTCGTGCAAGTAAACCCGGGAGGCATCGGTGTAGCACTTTTGGTAGTTGATGCACGTGTCCATAAGTTTGCTGCTTCCTCCGTGAATAGCTTAACATGTAGAGCCCAAGTATTGAACGGGTGTCGTGCAATCATGGTTCGAACGATTCTAAAGAGGTACACAAGTTGAATAGGAAGATATACAAAAGAGATAATTGAAGAAAACGCACTCGACAAGTTTATCGATCTTCTTTGTTGCCCGATTCCCGAATATGCGCCCATCTTCATCTTGAAAATGTCGAGATTTGTGAGGATGTTGCCAGGCCCACTCAAATTGTAACGCAGCCTTTGTCCAGACTCTCAAGTCAGAGAACCGTCTGTATTACCCTTGAAGTTTCAAACTCGTACCAGCCGTGAAGGGAAGCCATGAACAATCATCTGCATCTCCCAAGGTCTTTTGGAGACCGTCTTCCTCGCACCAGCCGTAAGTTCACCATTATGTTGTCTATGTTCAAATTGTTAGTGAGGACAAAGAGTTCGAGTTGCTCTTGGATTACACACCTGATCCTTCTAGGAGGCGACGGTGTGCTCCCAATATATGTTCTGACCCCAGAGTGTCAGTTCTCGGGGCCTTTGACGAGACTGCGGCTGACTCAGACTCACGCAGTAGGGCTGATAGGTTGTTGTAAAGATTTCAATAAATAGCAGGCGTAAAATTTGGGATATGCATGGTTTAGAATTGATGATCTGGCGCCCAATGCGCGGACCTTTGGCGCCAGCATATAACCAGAAGAGGGTTACTGTTTGAAATGAACTGCTGTGGCAGTGTCGACGCGTGCAGTCACATTAGCGCGTTGGTCACGTGAATCCATTTTGATTAAGCGCTCTCACGGCGTCTCCTATTCCGCGTCTGCGGCGCTGCGGCGCTTCCGTTATAATCAGTCATTCCGACCTCAACCGATATTGAAATCTCGAGCTGAAATCCTAGATATAGCACCCGAGCGTTTTAATTGATACATGGATACAAGAAACAACAATTATCTATATGGTTTAACGATCAAGAGCAATATAACTGAAATAGCAATAAGACAAAATGAATGAATGCTGAACTTGAACAACAAGCTGAAATTATACAACCCCTGCGACCAAATAAGCATCCTTCGAGCCGGAAGATGGTGTACGATATAGATTTCTAATCACTGGAGAAGCTATAATCATACCCATCCTTTCATAGAACCTGATAGCCTCCAAATTGGATGTGGCGACGTTCGCATGGACGAGCGTTCCGCCGATGGATTCAGTATTCGGAATGATGGCGCACGACTGGTGGAAGCTCTCAATCGTGCGTTTCATTAGAAGCTTTGCGAGCCCACAATGCTGACATGCTGGAAGAACTCCAAGGGTAAGGATTTCTAGACGGGGCTTTGTAAGGTCGACGGAGTTGGATGGCGAAAAGTCGGGAGAACTGTGAGAGATTCTTGGAACAACGGAGGCGGAGGACGGTTGAATGGCCGCTGAAATGAAGCCTATAGGAACTTTTGGATGTCCTTCGGCATAGGCAACGAAACATGAACGGTTCGGAAGGACTAGAAGTTGGACGAAGAAAGAGTACGGGTATGAAACAGGGAGCAGTTTGAACTAGAAATATTTCAGGGGTGTCGTTTTATTCAGAGTACGAAGACGGAACTAACGTGCAATTCCCGGACTCTTGGGACGTCAGAGGAATTGAGAGATCGAATGGAAATGTTGTTTACGTTGGCTGGAGACATATCCTGGAATATACGCGATAGCACTCTGGTCTACACGACGGTTTTAAACTACCGCATTAATAGCGGTGCGCATAGAAATGGAGTTGTCCCTGAGACTAGATCCGCCTGGATAACAAATGCCCGGCATGTAAGATATGGCATAGATCCAGTCTACACAAACCGACTGGAAGATCATCAGCTGGAAGTGGTCCCACTGACGGCTTCCCGGGGGTCCGTTGTGAATCACAGTCTAAGTTTGGTCCAAGTAAAGCTCTGAAAATACCAACGCGACTGTTTTTAGAAAAGCAGGGTGAGACAGCACATGTGATACCTGTGACATAGACGGTGAAGTGCGGGCCGAGTCGATTTGGCTGTTGGACACCATGCTGGCCGACATAACGACTCTTCCAACCCAACAACGCGGTCGACGAGGCGCCCAAGATCTGATACCAGAGGGAATCCGGAAGACCGAATACGGATCGGAGGATCAGATAATCGGGACATACCGGTAAGACCAGCCATTGCGTGATTTGTGGTCGTTTGGGCCGTTGGTAGTTGTTAGAGGTCGAATGCGAGCTGATGGCTTGCAATTGCAGGTATTCTAGGTCTAGGGGCCTTGGCGGGCGGACTGAGGGATGGAGCGACGTCTTCGGACGCCCATTAGTAAATTTTTGAGGAGTTTTGGGTCACTCCGGCCCCCCAATGGACGGCATTACAGGCCTATGGTAATACCAGACCATGGACAGGTAAACAGACCCTCCTTTGATCTTCGCACGCCCAACCCCGGATCTTCTGTTCTTGGGTTGTATAAATTATTCGCAGAAACAAATAACAAATAAACTTTCCCTCCCTAGTCTTCAAACTCTTACTACCAACCACCAAAACCTAACAAAATGCCCGCCCACCATACGCCATACGTTACGCCTCATATTCTCCACAAACATTATGCTCAGTCGCATGACAATGAGAGCTTTTCTAATCGTAAGTAACTGCTGCTCACCGTCTTCTTGATCCGTGGCCATGTCTTTGCTCACCCCACACCCCGCTTAACAGTCATTGGCCGCGATCTGGACTATTTCTCGCAGGCGGGCTTCGATATGGATCGTATCCAGATTAAACGCAATGCTCCTGTCGCGCTTCTCTACGAGGATGCTATCCGCAACGAAGGCGCCATCATCTCTTCGTCTGGTGCCCTCATCAACTTTTCGGGCAAGAAGACTGGTCGTAGTCCGAAGGACAAACGTATCGTTTACGAAGAAACCAGCAAAGATGATATCTGGTGGGGCTCTGTAAACATCAAGATGGACGAACGTGAGCCTCCCCTCCCTTCACTTTGGTCTCTACCTATCAACTTATTTCTTTTCAGACACTTTTGAAATCAATCGCGAACGTGCTATTGATTATCTTAATACACGAGACAACGTTTACGTCTTTGATGGATATGCTGGAGTATGAGCTACTTCTTATCTTGTATTTCGCCCGATTTGACCTTTTCGCCCCCTTTTAGTGGGATCCCAAATACCGAATCAAAGTCCGGGTTATCTGTGCTAGGGCCTACCATGCCCTATTCATGGTATGTTTTCTTCTCATTTACCCCTGAAGTCTGAGACTTATCCCCTTCTAGCACAACATGCTCATCAGACCAACTGAAGAGCAACTCGCCGAATTTGGCGAACCCGATTTTATCATCTACAACGCTGGCCAGTTCCCCGCCAACCGTTTCACCAAGGGCATGAGTTCGACAACATCGGTCGAAATCAATTTCAAGCGGATGGAGATGGTCATCCTCGGAACGGAGTACGCTGGTGAGATGAAGAAGGGTGTCTTCTCCGTGATGGTACGTCAGATCCATCATTCTCCTCTGTGTCCTCGACTGATGATGATCTTTAGCACTACCTCCAACCCGTCAAATTCGGGCAACTATCTCTTCATTCTTCCGCCAACGTAGGCAAGGACGAAGGCGATGTCACACTTTTCTTCGGTCTTTCAGGAACCGGAAAAACTACTCTTTCCGCTGATCCTAACCGTCTCCTCATCGGTGACGACGAGCATGTTTGGTCTGACACTGGTGTTTTCAACATCGAGGGTGGATGCTATGCCAAGTGTATCAACCTTTCTGCTGAAAAGGAACCCGACATCTTTAACGCCATCAGATATGGCGGTATCCTCGAGAACGTCGTTTATAACCCTATTTCTCGAGTTCCCGACTACGACGACGTCAGCATTACGGAGAACACAAGATGTGCCTATCCTATCGAGTTTATTCCCAACGCTCAGATTCCTTGCGTGGTTGATCGTCAACCCTCCAACATTATTATGTTGACCTGTGATGCTTTCGGCGTACTGCCACCCGTTAGCAAGCTTACTCCTGAGCAGGCGAGCTACCACTTCTTGGCCGGTTATACATCGTAAGTCATTAGGCTCGTTTGTGATGCGCATACATCTAACTTTTCTCGCAGGAAAACCCCAGGCACTGAGGATGGTGTTCTTGAGCCCATCCCTACCTTCTCTACATGCTACAGCGCACCCTTCATTGTTCTCCACGTAGGTGGTTTCGTTCTTGGAAGATTGACTTTGTACTAATTTCCAATCGCAGCCCGGCCGTTACGCCGAGATGCTTGCAGAACGCATGGCTAAACACAAAGTCGATTGCTGGCTCATCAACACTGGCTGGACAGGTGGCAAATACGGCTATGGCAAACGCTGCGCACTCAAATACACCCGTCGTATCGTTGACGCTGTACATTCTGGTGAACTTGCCAAAGCCGAGTATGAGAACTTTGGAACCTTCAACCTTTCGATACCTACGTCGTTGGAGGGTGTACCGAGAGAGTTGTTGAACCCGAGTTTGGCGTGGCCGGATAAGGAGGCGTTTCAGAAAGAGTTGAAGAAGTTGGGGGGGATGTTCCAGAAGGCGTTTGCTTTGTATGAGAAGGACGTGGATGATAAGGTCAGATTGGCTGGGCCTCAGCTTCGTTGATCTTGAGAGTGTGTTAGTGGAAGCGCCCGTGCGGTCGAGGAGGTGGATTAATTTTGGATATGTTAATGTTGTGTTTATAGGAACGGACAGGTTTAAGCTATCTCTTTCTTACATACACGGCTGTGTAAATATAATACCAGCTTGTATACTATCTTGCATTGGATCCATGAATCACGACAGTCTGATAGTAAATTGTGATTGAATTGTTTTGAGTCGTGTATTTAGTGGGATAGGTGTTGATAGCAGTTGTTGTTGACCGACATAGTGTGAAATACTGTACAGGGTGATCCAAAGCCGTTCACTGGAACAAATAGTTATAAAAGCTGGTTGTGGATGCATTTGGAAATGCGACTCGTTTCTTCTGGCCGGCCCGTCTCCTTCGTCTGGCCCTCCCAGGGGAACGCGAGGGCGACGACGCAGAACGGCCAGAGGCCCAATCGCGTCGACGTGGAGAATTTATTTGGAGTGCGTGGGGACGAATGGCAGTCAGAGTTTTGTCTGGATCTTCTTCTGCATTTGTAGTTTGGTTGACGATTGGTTGCACAGCAGGTGCCGGCGCTGGTGCTGCAATGGCAAGGGCTTGCATTTGTGGTTGAAGAATGTCCACGCTAGCGTCCATGCCACTTTCTGCTTCAGAGGCAGAATCAAAGTCTTCAGCTCCGGGCTCTTCACCTTCGTCAATGATAGACCAACTATCGTCATTGGTTAGGGGCAGCGAGGCTGCATTAACCCCAGGAGATTCGACGATGGAAGAGAGTCTACCAGTGGTGTTGTGATCCAACTCGACGTCCGACTCAAGTTCGCGCTCTGAGATGAAATCAGAGTCGATGTCCGTGTCGGGGGTTGAGGAGTAGTCGAGATCTGTTATTGGGGGTGTATCTAGACCTGCTGGGACTCGGCGATCGGGGCGTGTCACGTTGGGACGGAGGAGGTATGTAAGACGATTGTCGTCTGTTCCCTTACCTGGTGAAGACCAAAAGGTAATGACTTTTGTCATGAAGGAACGAGATGATGCGGCTGGGTTGGACTTACTGAAGCTTACAACCTCATGATACCTAGCACAACAATGAACGATATAGCGTGCGAATGCGTCGTCCGGTATTTTCCAAACGAGTTGTAATGGAGTTCGAGATACTTCAACAATAGTACCCGAAGTTCCAATTGGTATACCCATAGTCTCTTCGGCATCATTAGCTTTATCAGGGTGTAGGAGCGTGCCTCCCTGGGCCAACCAATCTACCAGGGTACTCTCGACATCACGAACGAGAGCTTCAGCTCGTCCTCCAGCGCGGCGTAGATCCCGTCGCATGCCCTTCAAGCTAACTGAAAATCTACCAGCATTGGCGGACGCCACGTCCGTGACTGGCGTTATCGAGCTGGCTACTTTGACTGAGCGAGGGAGATAAGCAGGTAAAGGCTCTGGAAAGGTTGATTGGGCCTGAGGAACCGGAATTGCGTAGTCCCGCTTGGTAGCCGCGACTACATGTGGGTTTCCTACGAAACTAGCTGGATATCATCCAAGTCCAGGCAATAGGGTATCCGAGATAAGATAGGAAACGGATCTATTAACTCTCACTACCGTGTATGAAACGAATTTAGCAACTGACCATTATCCTTTCGGCGGACCCAGCGCTTGCCTTCGTTTTGTTCCCTCAGACGTTTCCTGGTCTGAACTGGAGTCTGGGTTGCCGTATCTCCAGACACTGAGGGTGAATGAAGGTGCGCGAAACGGCTAGTAAGCCCAGGGTTGCGCAGAATGGCAGGAAAGGAGAGAATTGGAGCTCCAGAGTTGGCCATAATAATGTGAAGTTGTTTGAAAATCCCTGGTAGCTGCTGTGGTAGTTGAAGACCTTGATATGACGCTGAGTCCTTGTCAGTGTCAGCAGCCGAACAACGGTTCTGCCGCCCCTAAGTACAACACGTGATCTGAGTCGGGACTCGGTACGCGTTTCTGCAACGATTCTCGAACTTGAAGTTTGAGGTTGAAGCATAAAGCCTTTCCCTGAACATTTCATGGCTTACTAGGGCATCTCCGACGCACCTGTCTATTTCAAAGTACTACTTCGCAAACTATCGCGCAGCTGCGCAATGCATTTAGCAGATAATTGGCGAGTTGATACCTTTCAAAGTTCGAACTGTACGGCTTGCACACAGGAAGATTGGCTCTGGAAAGATGTCTGAAGGATCTGTGATTTTCTGGCACGTGGGACGGTTGTCCTCTCACTTTCACGAAAGATCTTGTCTGACGAAAACATTGGTAATATTATTAAACTCTTGTATCAGGCGGTGACCATCTTGAGGCGCCCAATGACTTCGATTTTTGATCCGGCTAGATTTACTGGTGGGAAAGGAATGTTTTAATGTTTTCAATCTTCGAGAATACTGTATACTCGGCCGGCGGAGGTACGTATGCATCTTTGTCCTAGATTATAGCTTACTGGTCTTTTCCTTTGACGTATAGCTATTAGCTTGTTAGATGTAAAAACCAAGCACGGATGGCATTTCTTACTAATCCAGTCCTTTCAACGGAGCCTTCCCTGTCCAAGATGTCGCCACGAAAGCGTAATATCGCATCTCTTCAGCTTACTCAGGCTGTCCGTTCACGGACTGACTCTCCGCTCACGGACTACGAGTTTATCAATCTTACAATTTGTCAGCTTGCAATAGCAGCCTCGCTCAACAGTTGATAACTATCGACCCTGTCGCAACAAAGAGATATAAACCAAGCAAGCATTTCCTTTGGCAATCCAGTCTCAACTCGCTATTGCTTCTCGATTCCATCACTTTTGCACAATGTCTCAAACACAAACGGCTCTTGTCATTTCCGAACACCTTGGTGCCTTCAAGATTGCTCAAGTTCCAATCTATACACCAGGTCCAGGACAGCTCCTTATCAAAATCCATGCGGTCGCACTCAACCCTGCGGACTGGAAACTCCAAAAATCAGGTCAAGTCGTCACAAAGTTCCCTGCAATTCTTGGATTTGACCGCGCCGGAGAAGTCGTTGAAGTCGGTGAAGGCGTTCTCGACTTCAGGAAAGGTGACCGGATGTGCGTAACTTCGCCTTGCATTGTTGTACAATAATCTCACACTGTTTCGGTGCCAGTGCAACTACTTCGGGATTCGTCGAAAATGAATACCAAGGTTTCCAACAGTATGGTCTTGCTGATGCCGTCTTTTCGAGCAAAGTATGTCCAACAAGTTCCCTATGGCTTTTCTTGATCACTGAGCAAGCTCGCAGCTACCCACGCATATCACTTACGATCAAGCAGCGACCATCCCTATATGCCTCGGCACTGCCTTGAGCGGCCTGTACTCTGAATTCCCTCACGGAATCGGACTTCCGACCCCATTTATAGACGAAGGTCGTAAAGCTGGTTTAGGCAAGGCGATCTTTATTATCGGTGGTGCCTCATCTGTAGGGCAATTCGGTAAAACTTTTGCCTGTAACAACAATTTCTTTTCGTGCTAACCAAGACTTTCGATATTTAGCTATTCAACTAGCCAAACTTTCTGGCTTCTCCACCATTATCACTACTGCATCCTTAACCAACGAGTCGTTTTTGACTTCTCTAGGCGCAACACACGTTATCGACAGGTCCCTTGGTATCGATTCTCTGGCTGCTTCACTTTCTACCATCAAATCAAGTGGTCCCGAGATTGTTTTCGACACAATCATCAACTCGTCAACCGAGCAGCTTGGCTTTGCCGTCCTCGCTCACTTCAAGCAGAGTATCTTCGTCACTGCAGACCCTAGGCCCACGGAGTTTTCTAAGACCCAAACTTCTGTCAAAATATCGAATATCTATGCGGGTGCCAAAGTCCCATGGAACGAAAGGCTGTTCAGCACATTGTTCAGCAAGCTTTATGAGTGGTTGGAGTCTGGTGATATCCAGGTATGCCACATTCTCTTTTTACATTTGATTTAGTCAAACAACGACTCCCTCAGCCAAACCGCGTGGAAGTCCTTAAAGGTGGACTAACTTCTATTCCTGAAGCTCTCAGACGGCTTGAGAATAATCAGGTCTCCGGACTGAAACTTATTGCTCGCCCACATGAAACTATTTGATAGGGCGCTCGTTTTGTACTTTGAGAACAAGTAGCGTTATCACAATGGAAAAATTATTATTTGGTGAATAAAGAAGTGCCCACCCATGAGCGTAGGCTTCCTCACTTGCAAAAGCGTCAATCAGAGCAGCAACAGGACGGCAGGGTCCTTCCACACACAAAAAACACTGAGTCTCAGGCCACGTAATACATTATTTTAGGATTGGCGTCCTAGATAACGAGTACTTTGATGATCTAAAGTGGAACTCGAACATTGTTGCACAGACAAGCTCATCTGGTAGTCAACTGATGAAATTCATATCCGACATGCCCATCATGGCCGCTGTTCCTCCGATATTCGGTGCCTCTAGGTGCATTGTAGTCTCAATTTTGTATCCAGGTGGTGCGCTCATTCTGGGGCGTGGACCTGGCGCAAATGCGGTGACGATCTCGACAGGCTTCTTGATCAGAGGGATAGATGTTTCCGGATCAAAGCCTGCGACTTCGAATGGAAGCAAGACAACGGAATACTGCGATAGTAATCAGTATCTTTAACAACAAAAACGGGGCCAGGCTGACCTTGATCTCGAACCATCCCAAAGCAGTTGTAGGCTTCAAATTGCTCCCTAAATGCAACTCTCCCAAGAGACAGGTGCAATGTGTTAAATAGTTTGTTTCCGCAATCTTGGTATCAGGCTTCCACCAAACTGCGAGTTGCGAGTTCATGACAGAATCCTGGACCATCAATTTGTCTGGCGTTCCCTCAAGAGACAAAGTCGAAATAGGTTCTTTTATAACCATCGCGTCGTCGTCGAATTTGACGTAACGCCTTAAATAGCAGGCTACCGCTTTCGGAGCGGAGAGCAAGGAAAGTGCCTGGGCGTTTTCACCTGAGAATTCTAGATAAAGAGGGATGCATGTGCTGCGGGTGTAAACCAGCTAAAAGTTGTTGAGCATTACGGACTGATGATAATTGCGTATTTGCAGCTTACCGGCTTAGCCAAGTACAACTAAACAAAAAAATATGTCACTAAGAATAGTGTTCCCGTTGTGGGCACAGAGGACGCACGGTGCATTCAAGCTCGACGGTAATGCTCTTGAAAAGTAGGCCTCGAAATTTGACAGGTTCCAAAGCCTGCCAACCATCTGGATCCACTGAAGGTGGTAGCAGAGGGCTCCCTTCTTGATATGCTAAGGTTCTCAAAGGAGGGAATGGGGGTGGTCTAGTGACTGGGATAAATCCGAGTTGTACAAGTGTGCTAAGCTTGATAAGCGTGGATCTTGGAAATAGCAACAGTCGAACTTATTTACCGATGATTCATACGCAAGAAGTTCGTCGTTGTTACTTTCATCACCATCTCATACGCGACACTTGCATGTATATGCCGCTCTGCGAAGGTTTGTGCGAGTAGAAAGATTTTTGGATTACGATCCTTCCCTACAGGGACAGGAACTTCCTTCGGTAATTCAATTGAGAATTCCCAGAAATATTCGCCTTCAACAATTTTACCTGTGAAGGGCGTTGTAGCTGCTATGGAAGTATTTGACTCTGGGCGATTAGGAGATTTCAGAGTGAATTTTGAAGCCGTATGTCTGGGATCGCCCATTGATTGTGACCAAATTATATGAGAGGTGTCGAGAAAGGTTGTCTGATGTCCGCTCCTGGAGAAGAGATTCCCTCGAACCTAACTGCTATTCAATCATGAACGACTTGTGAAGGTATTAGCACAAACTCACTCTTATCGTCACACTTTGAAAGGCTTCCGCTTTACCCAGATTCAAACGTACACTGCCCTTGATAGGTTGTCCCTCGATAAAAGTAGGCATAGTGTTTGACACATTTCTGTTTGCAATAACAGTGAGAACAGCTAAAGATTTCCCTCTGTTCTTAATGCTGAAAGTGAACTCTTTGACCGACGATGGGGTAGATGATGTGGCGGGGGAAACGCCACCACGATGCACTGTATTTGCATATGTCGGAAGCTGAGATCCCAGGTTGGCCTCTTGTTGGTCGTCAAGGCTGGGAGGATCGTCAGATATAGCCTCCACTGGCGTGTACGAAGGTGGCGAAGATAATGGAATGATCACGGACATAGAGGACAAGTTGATAACCACTGAATCTATGCGCCCTAACTGGTGTTTATATGGATGTGTACCAGTCGACAAGATTAAATCTCAGTCAAAAGATTGGTGCCGCTTATCCGACGATGAACTGTCAGTTTCGAGTTTCCTTCCACATGGTCGAGGCACAGAAGCAGAGCTAAAGCTGCCAAAAAGCTGTCAAAGACTAAGTCAAGTAAGTACCGCAATATAAAAACGCCCAGCTGCGCGGTCAATGGCAGTCCCGCGACCGTGGTGGTGAAACGCGATGCGCAAGGATAGTAGCAAACCCGAGTGACTCGAGGCGACGGCATCAGTTCGTTCTCAACCTCCACGTCGCAAACAAGTTAAAACTCTGAATAACACGCAAACTGCGCTTCGCATCTTTTGTGAAGACACAGGTTTAACTATGACCACAACTGAAGAAAGTGAGAAAACTCTACAAGGATCTACTTCCCCAACCCAGCATGTTCTTCCGTTGTCTTCAGCACTAACACCGCGCTTTATCAGGGGCAGAACTATTATCATGGCTCTCCTTGTTCTTATAGTCGGAATGACTACAATGCGCTTCTCCTCTCCTTTTGACGCCTATCGTATCATGGCTGAAGCTCCAATGTATTTCAGTAGTAGAACGCAACCGAGCTGGGATAGTTTGAGGCCAGGCGATCATGTAATTGGCATAGGTATGCAGTCTTCCAAAGGTTTCTGGCATTCACTCTTATTTACCGCAATTTCGACAGACCTAGGTACAGAGTACGTCTCTCTCTTTTGTACTGAAGGTCTATCCATTTTTCATGCATTTTGCGACTGGTAGGAATGTTCGCGTTGCGTAAGCCTTTCATATCAAGGTTATTCCATCCAACAGACTGACCTAACTTTGTTCCTTCGCTATAGTCTTGAGAGAAATAAAACAATGGAGCTCCTTCCTATCACGCACAACTCCAACGTTACGCCGGTTTGGATGCAGTTCCGGAGTAACGATACCAGTTTCACAATTGCCAAAGACCGATTTCACGATTCAGCACAAGCATCAGCTATTGAACTTATGTCGCTGTTGTTTAAAGAAATCAAACGAGATGCCGAAGCGCATTTTGAGGTCCCTATCCGCCATGCTGTCATTTCAGTTCCAACTTGCAAGTAAATTGCTTTAAATTGATTTAGGATAATCTTTTGAACAGATCACTGCAATTCTTAGATTTCAACGACGCAAAACGTCAAGCCGTCAAAGACGCAGGGCAAATAGCTGGCATACAAATTCTACGCGTTGCGAATGATCCCACATTAGCAGGCATAGGTTTTGAATTGGATAAACGACAAGGCGAGCGAAATGTCCTTGTCATTGATTATGGGTTCAACCTCGATATCTCCTTGGTCCTCGTGGACGACGGTGTTTTCGAGATCCTTTCAACCTCCGGCGAAAGTGCAATAGGCAAAATAGATTCCGAGAAACCTGCGCGGCTCGCTCAGCCGGCTTTCTATCAGTCATTGGTCTATATCGACGAAGTCTTGAAAGAGGCGAATATTAACAAGGACCAGATAGACGATGTCAGTTGAATCTGCTTTTATCACCTTCAGAACACTGACTTCAAACACTTTCTGTAGTTCCTCTTGCTCGGTGGCGAATCTCACAACCCAACTCTCCTTGGAATTCTCTCAGAATATCTTGGAAAAGAGCCTACTAGCTCAAACTTCCCTTCTTCCGAGGCGATTGTACGAGGAGCAGCTATCCAGGGTGGGATAATATCTGGGGTTGACTCCGAGCTGTGTACTTGCTGTCCTTTGGAAATCAATACCCTTACTGTCGGCGTTGAAACAGTAGGGGGTGTCTTCACGCCCATGGTCCAGCGAAACAATATTCTCCCCGTGCGGCGTCAGATGAAGTACGTACTTTACATTTATTCATTTATTGGAAACATAATCTCACCGAGATGGCTCCCAGCTTCTCCACCACCGCCAGCGGCCACCAGCTTGGAGCTATTATTAGAGTATACGAAGGCGAACGTAGTCTAACTACTCATAATCGGCTCTTGGGACTCTTAGATCTCGGGCCTTTGGGACCCTCACCAAATGATGATCCCAGAATTCAAATCACGATGGAAATAAGCGTCCTCAATGATATATCTGTGGAAGCGAAAATCTTAGATTCGTCAGTTACATTCCACTTCTCAGTCAAAGGGTTCTTAATGTTGACATTCTTTTTGAGTACAGAGGAAAAACAGCGACCATGTTCATCACAGAAAAAGAGCGAATGAGCCATAACCGTGAATCGCAAAGCTTAAATGTTCTTGATGCCACGATTCTTGATGCCGAGTCGAATCTCGAGATAGACGAGGCTATCCGAAGATTTTTTGACGTTGCGACGTCGACGTTACATGATACCTTGGTGGAATCATTGAAACACGGAGCAGACGGCCTCGCGTATTCTGTGGACAGTCAACAAGTTCCACTCCAAGAAAAACCTACTCGCGAGCTAGTAGCCTCTGTGTATGAGGAAGCGCTAGAATGGTTCAAAAAATTCGGCCTCACAGCGAGTATTGAAGAGTTGAAGCGCAAACAGGAAGGTACGGGCCGGAAATTTGTTGACAGCGTTCTGTATGCTCATTTGATGAGTGCTATTAGCAATCCAAACACTTATCGCGGCGCATGGCTCACGTCTTGGGCCAATCGTCGGTCCAGCCAGGATACAGTTGAAAGAACTGTAACTTCGTCTTCGTTGCTTGAAATTGCAGATTCTGTTACGCAGGAGATCCAGATCGATCGGTGAAAAGACCTCGTTTAATCACCAGTACTACCTATTGCCAGACAGGAATTTAACAGTCATATATCAACATGACAGCTATTCAGAGTCCAAATGCTTTACTTAGTCTCGTTAGAAACACTTGGCAGCCGAACGCTAAATGTGTCAATAGTCGTACAAATGTGCTGAATGTACCTGGCTATAATGCACAAGGAGATACACTCCTTGATCCAGAAGCAAAGCACATGGCTAGGTAGATGAGGTTGATGCGTTCCTGTGATCATATAGAGATGGTTGAAACCCTATAAAGCGCTGCTCAAGTAAAACGCTTTATCGTATTTTTTGGAGCTCTGGACAGCTATCGTACTCGAATCAAATTATAAAAAATAACTTTCGGTAAGTTTGTTTTGCAGTCCAAGTGGAGGAGTATCTTTTGACACTATAATAGGGTGCGGGTCACAAACAGTATCAAGTTCACAACGTTACTCTATTGTTTTATTCCGCTACTTCTTGTCTCTTGTCAGAATTTACTGGTTGATTTTTGCTTCAGCCAAACGCTAACGTTCTTTTATAGATCACCAGATAGCTGCGGCTCCGGTGCCAATAGATTTTCACCTGTTGTATTCTGCACCAATAGTCGAGTCAACTCTCAAGAACGTTCAGAAAGCGAGTAGGTACTACCTATGTTCCAATTGCGCCGCACTAACTACTCAAATTAGTTAACTCTTACTACATTCCCGCCATGATGCATGCTCTCGATGATCCCAAGGCCTCGAAGAACAAGAATATTTTGCAAATAGCCTTTGGGAAAGGCTCGCAGGAGCCTTATGTCATAAAAATCCTCAAAGATAATCTAACGAAATTCGTGGCGGGCACGCTGAACGTCGCACGTCCCGAACAGCCACAGCATCTCTACGGAGCATGGCATATCGATACAAAAGAACTTGTTCTCCACACACCATTTTTCGGAACAGAACTTCATTTGTCACCACAGCAGTCAAAGGAAAAGCTGACGCAACAAATAGCTGTCATGTTTCACGAAGCTTCGCATGCTTTCCTTGATACTGTGGACCATTTTGATAAAGATTTCAAACCCCTTCAAGTTCCTAACATCGTAGGGCACAAATATATGGGATGTAAGTGAATCTTCGTCATTTAACGCAAGAGTTTAACCTTTGTTTCACTTTTAAGAATTGATGAATGATTTCAAAGTTGTCAGAGAGAAGGGGGGCGCCAAGGCTTGCGTGCATAACGCAGATTCGTGGTTGGTGTTTGCCCACCTTGCATACGTTGGAGACGTTAGGCTTCGTGACGAGCCAAAGAGTATGTGGTCGTTGACTTAATTACTTATTTAAAGCCTAGAACAATGCGTTTAAAATCCTAACAAGAAGATAGTCTCGTGATGGGACTCTAGTTATATTCTTTGCAGCCGGAAGAGAAGTGTCGTTCGCTAAGAAATCTAAGAAAAGAGGCAGCAACTGGACGAAAGTAGTTGCAAACAAGAGTAAGCAACTCGGTCAATTCGGACCGCTTCTCTGACGCAGCTAGGCCACCAACAACACCTCTGCTCACACAACTCTGCTAAGCAACACGACAGCCATGATTATCCGGTCTCTCAGGACAAACTTAAACCTCCTCTTGGCTTTAGGATTTTTTAACTCCTGCGGTCTTGTCCATGCATTAGATTTTGACTGTCATGTTACTGTCAACGACCTTAAATTTGACCTTACTAGTATGGGCGGTGAACATATCCTGAATAGAACGCGTTCAACCCCACCAACAACCATGATTGATTCGCTACGATTCGATTTGTGTGCGGATCTTAAACGGATGGATTATCTATCTGAGCATGATCAGGTGCGTTAAGCATACTGAAAGCCATTGGTTTTCTCTGTGGTCTATGCGCAGTTCTTTCTGGCTAACACGTTCTCTCTATTCACAGTGTTCTTCAAATACTCGAGTATGTCTAACAAAGGTCAACCAGAAAGATAAAGAAACAGATCGTGTCACCGCTGTCATTCCTGTTGCCGAGTCGAGTTCAGTAGAAGTCGAATTTACTGTTAGCAATGGTGCGTCATCGAAAGTTCGTCGATATATATATTAAGTACTGAAGATATCTATATTCTAGAACCAAAATCACTAACAATACAGTTCCATGGCGGAACATACGCCGGTACTTCGACGAAACAAACGCTGAATCTTACCGTCTTCTGTGACCCCGACAAATTATCTGACCCACAATTTATTGGATACGATGGATCTCGAGTAGATGTGGAATGGCATGGTCCGCCAGGGTGTTCATTCGCAGAAGCACCCAAAGATGGGGGTAATGAAGGCAAAGAAGGAGAGAAACCATCGGAAGGCGGGGGGAAACCTCCAGATGAGTCCGTTGGCAGCGGGATTGGCTGGTTTTTCCTGGTGTAAGTGTGCATATCCTCAGAGGTCATTTGATGCTCATTTGTGTTCCATCGTCAAGGATACTCATCGCACTTCTGACGTACTTTGGGCTTGGCGCGTATTACAAGTACTCAACATACGGCGCATCAGGGCTCGACCTAATACCGTGAGTCAAAAACGGTCCTTGTTACGGCCACCAGCTCACTAACCCTCTTCTCTCTTTGGTAGACATCGCGACTTTTGGAAAGAAGTTCCATACATGCTAAGCGACGTTTTTTCTCATCTATGCGCAAGTTCAAGGCCCCGGCGAGCTGCCAGAAGTGGATATATATCTGTGTAGTGGAAATATACCGTGATATTATTCTGTAGTGACTTGCTTGACTTGCTTTTGGATATAGAGAACTTTCATCTGGCGTACATTACATTCAGGCTTGTAATCATCTTGAACCGTTATTCTACCCATACATTCTACAGAGACTTGACAAGTTTGCAAATGACAACCTACGACAACAACGCTTTGAGACCATCCATAAAGTCTTCGGGGTAGTGATAATGAGTCTGACCAACCATTAGAGCCGCACATCAAAATATATTGATTGCGTACAAAGTGGTTACCACACTGGATATGGTATACTTTCAATGGCCGAAGCTTCTCCCCCTTTTCTGTAAGCTCCTTGTATAGCTCCTGCGTTCTGTAGGCTGAGTACTGACAAATCCAGTGAGAGCGACCAACGGAGAGGATGCCGATAGAGACCCGTGGGCAAAAAGTTTGTGCAAGATGCTCATTGAATAAAGCGCGTCGAGAGTTCTCCTCAAAAATGGATTTCATGGTCCTTAATTGACTGAACGGGAAGAGTCAGATTAATCCCAGATGGCCTTGAAACATACGTGAAGAACTCGGATCTAACGCCAGCTTGTATTGTGTATCGTTTTGCATAGTCTTCGGTAGACCATGCGTGTGGGGTATAAGCCGCTTCAGCGGGAGTGCGCCTATCCAACAAGCTGATATCACCACCCCAACCTTCAGGTGTGTTATAGTAGCCTATAACTGAGCCCTTGAAGCTCTCATAGAAAGCCTCCAGTGATGAGAGTTGAGCTGGTATTACAAAAGTCAGGCTGTCTGGCAGAGTGAAACCATGTGCGTAATGAGGTGGATCTGAACAATGCAAGTTAGTCAGTGAATAGATATTACTAAAGCGTAAATTTCACCGAGCATTATAACCATTCTGAAGTATTTCTCCAGTGTAGTCCTTAAATCATTTGGTAAGAGCTCCGGTTTCGATAAAGGGGCCATTGCAGTCACAGCGCCGATTGACCACCCCAACAGCGCGATGCCACCCGATGAGCCATTTTCAGATACTTCAGGTACTTTCAAAGTCTGAGCAACGAATTGAATGAATTCTGCCATAAGAATCGCGGTACGATCAATAAACACTTGTCGACCGTTCTTGATATCGTCAATTTCTTCATCGGTGTAAGGTGTGGACCCGGGATATTCACGCCGTTGTACGGCTATGGTCCGAAGGTTGCGAGGACTCGCGAGTTCGTGGACACGATCATATGTATCTAAAGGGTAGAAAAGAAGAAGAAGAATCAATGAGATCGCGTATAATCAGTAGGTACTGGCAACGTACAAGCGTTGAAGGTGCTGCCATGAAGTAGAATCACAGTAGTGTAGTTGTTCGAACCTTCGACGAGTCCAGAGTCGATATAGGCAAGTTTCAAGTTACCGGAAAGCGTTGCAGTACCGTTCGTTGTCATCGTGTAGTGTTTCGCGCAATACGATGAGTGAAGAGGCGAGGAAGCCCAGACAGGAAAGTAGTTGGCAGGCCCCCCTGTTTTGTGAATGACAGGAGAGAACCGAGGTTGAAGCAGATTATGTCACTTAGAGTTTCTGGCTAAAGCTGTCGCAGGTTCGGAGGACTGAAATAACCTTTTGAAGTCTCGGAGAAGGATGTGGCACCTCAGCAATGTTGTTGACCGGTGACTGCTGGTCGGTGACCTTCGATGTATAAGGGTCAATGTGACGATGTGGTTCGTTTCTCCTTCCGCCAACGAAGTAATGAACAAGAAAAATTAGGCCATTTGACACCCGACTCATCCGCCGACGTCTCGAATTTCTGATATTTAACCTGACATCTGGACTGAAAATCAATGACAGGGAGTTCAACCAGAACCCAAAGTGAGGTAATGTCTCGTTAAGTTGCTTGAGCAGTTTTCTCACTTCTTTCCTCAGCTTTTTTAGGCTGAAGAATAAGCATTCAGATTGACAAGTCAACAAGTTCGAAGACGAAAGCAAGAGTCCAAGGTCATTGTCGAAAGACAAAAAAAAGCTTAAACGATGAAATTGGGGCCAAACGGGCCGAAACAACCCTGAGCGGAGTCATAGCACTAATTTGGACGCGTTGAGGCAGCAAAACATATCTTTTCCCTTCCACCTAAAGACCCTGCACTGCTTGCCTCCTTATAAGAGCCACGCGTGCCTTTGCATACCTTCATTGCGACACCTTTCCTCTCTTCAAATATTCTAGTCTCAAAATTTTATTATGGCGAAGAAAAAGTGGTACGTTGTAACCGTTGGACGTGAAATTGGAGTCTTTGACAACTGGTAAGCGCTCAACGAGATTATGACACCACTATCGAATGCTCAAACCTCATGTTTTCCATCTTTTGCAGGTTGGAGACTGGAGGTCATATTAATGGTGTTCCAGATGCCCTACAGCAGAGTTTTCCAACCAGGGAGGCTGCTGATCGAGCCTTTGCTGATGCTGTGGTCAGAGGCAAGACGAGGGTAGTAAATCCTGACGCGCCTCGCACTCCCAACCAGAGGCGCCGACATGGTGCCCTGTACTCACCAGCAGTCGGGACTCCACTGGTCGTTCCTCGAAACTTCTACACTGCTTCAAGGACTCACCGCTCTGAGCCTACTTCAGTCACCGCACGGACCAGGACCTCGTCTGCTCGTACTCACACTTCAGTGCCTACCAGCGTGATGCCTGCCTCGAGCTCCTCATCCACAATAACTAGGTCTTCCTCTGAACCCTCACCGAGTGCGCTTCGTCTGCAAGTAATTCAAGCTGCTTTAAACGAAAGCTCGAGCCCTGTTGGGGTCGAGGCACAGGTACCTACATTCAAGAGACTTCCAAGCCCTTTGAAAGCGAACTCGAGGCGAAGCCACGGTACCAGAGCCTCGACATCAACAGCCTCCGGCCTTTCGTACAAGTCGCATACGCCTCCAAGGGCTCCAAGCCCTGCTTCGTCTGAGTCGTCCATGAATTCGATTCACATAACGTCGCACCATTATCACAGAGATGGTGCGCCATGGCAATCTGACCGGCCAATACATGCGATCTGTAGAACTCCGTCGTGGCTCGAGGATTATCCTACTGCTCCACCGTCTCCTGCACCCTCAGGTCTCCTCTCTCCTTTGAACACCGATGAAATACCTCTAAGATCTCTTCATATACAAGATGAAAGACGCGAACCTACAACTGCCAAAAAGAGGACTCCTCGAAGTAAGACCACTTCTGTCGAAAGCCCCAAGCCATTGCCGGTCTCAGCGACAACTAGTCCAATTTCGACTAGTATTGCCTACACAACTCCCAAGTCCAGGACTCCGAAAGTACTGGACCCGGATTTTAAAGTTCTGACTTCGATATCTTACGATTCCCCTTACTCCGCAAACTGTACGCCCAAAGATAATAAAAGCTGCGAAATGCAAAGCAGTCCGGCAAGTAACGCTTCAAACTCGTCTCTAGCTCGTCAGAGAAAAGTAAAGTCGCCGTCGACTTCATCCGGGGATAGAACACCGGCCCAGCCATCCGGAACAGTCTCGACGATATATTTGAGTAGTCCTGTTGTGGTACCCGCCATATCTCGCGTCCAGCGCCGGAAAGACATGGAATCATCACCTCGCAGGTCGAAAAAGTCTCCCTCCTCCTCTTCTAGTGGTTCCCACTCGCCAAACCCGTCATCTGGCCAAATTTCCTCCATATACTTAAATGGTCCTCTATCTACAACTCCTTTATCTGATGTTCATGAAGTGTTCGCATCACCCCAGCGGAGTGTTAATTCGCCTGCTTCCTCGTCAACTAGCTCGAATCGTACACAATCCCGAACACCACAGCAATCCTCTGGAGGTTTTACCTCGATTTATACAAGTACGAGTAACCCACCTGTACGGCCCCCTGTATCTCGTGTGGTTCAGCATCAGGAAGACCCTCGTTCACCGATTTTACATCAGGCCCAGGTTCCTGAGATTACTTATCTAAGGTGAGTTTGATGGCTTTCCTTTGTGCTATCCCATACTCATTTGTCAAAAAAAAAATGCCCTAGCTTTACACGTCCGTCTCCGCAGATTGGACCTCAATCGCTACCGTTTTCACCGTTTCCTTCGAGTTCGAACCTTGCAGCAACGAGCTTGCTGTTTAAATCAAACCCTTCTACTCCTGTAAGGAAGTAGAGCACTCTTTTTATTTCGACCAACCCACGACTTTACGATACTTGCGAAACCTGCGAAACCCCACCTCCTGCGATCTCTTGTGCTCTATATCTTGACCCCCGCATACGACTTTTCATGCTCCATCTATTTCCTTTGTAAATTATTTTACTCACGCGTTCACTAAATGTCAAGATGTCATGACATGATTACGTAGATGCTTTACGATTAGAATGCCCCCACTGCGTTCTGTCATCACCATCCAAATTTCCAAAATACAACTGGTGCTATTTAGAAAGAACATGCCGTATGAATTTCTTATCTGGCTGAGACCCAATAACCAGCGCTCATGCGCTGGGGCATTTGAAGTACTGATTACGGCCTAAAGATGACTGGGAAATTCTATCTTTGAAGGAGCTGAGGTGGACCATCTTGATAGGTATGCAAACAATCCTAGTAGTCCAGATTCCAAGCTGAGGAATAGTTTGGACGACATTATGCTGTAGTGTGAGAGATTATAAAGTATTATGTTTACCTAGTACGATAATCAAATATGACACCAACGAGAAAAGAGGGATTTTAGAGCGCAAGGATTTACTTCGTTGGAGCTCATTATACAGCATCCAACCAAGTTTATCATGTTGGTCGATACACAGAGGATACTCTGGGGATTCCAGAGCCAGCCGGACGACCTGTGGCAGAAGGTGGCCGTTTGGGTACACCACGAGAAGGACCCGCGGTCGCAGCTGATGCGACCCGTCAAGATATGACTGAGAACAGAACAAATAATGCGTACACGCTCTCGAAGATGTTGCCCCTCGTGTTGATGCTCTTGTTCCTCTGACGCCTCTTACAGTTCCCCGAATGGCTTTGGCAGATTTTTCTTTCTCTATTCGCTCTCTTTCTTCTCGCTTTCTTTGCTCCTCTTGTTCTCGCTCTAAACGTTCTTGTTCTTCCCGTTCGCGGCGTGCTTTCTCTTCTGCCTCTCGTTTTGCTCGTACGATAGATTCCTGATATTCTCTCAAGGCCTCTTCTTCGTCCTATTAGAGATGTAGTAAATTAGAGAATGGAAGATTGGAGAAGCAGATGCCTACAGCTTCAGCCCCGTTCCATCTTTCGTCAAAGATCAATTTTGCGTAGTCTTCGGACTTGTTTAAAATGTTGATGTATTTGTTGAGAAGTCCGTCAGTCTCCGCGATCTGAGCTGCTACTCGCTATGTTTGTTTTAGAATCATATCAACAAGAATATCAAAGTAAATAAAACCCACTTCGTTCGCAGAGCCCGTCTCCGCGAGAGCATCACGATATAGTTCAAATGACGCGTTTAGCTTCTTGAGGACGAACATATCGCTCTTGAGTTTTTCTTCTCTGAGTTCCTGTGTTCGTTTTCGCGCCACCTCAGGATCTTCCGGAACTGGCACTTCCTCATCTAATACAACAGTCTGTTCCTCACCCTCATCTTCTTCGCTCTCTTCGGCATCCTGTTCGTTCTGAGGTCCAAACACTTTCCCTTCTGACTTCCTCTGCCTCTGAGGTCGAGTTGGGGTAACAAGATCCTGAATAGTGGGAGGTGGTGAAAAAACAGGAGGTGTTGGCGTTGGTGGTTGTGGAGGATTTACCCTCGCCAACAGACTGAAGGGTTTGCTCATAACAGAGTCAGGACCCAGAGAAAGCTCAGATAAAGAAAGATCATCTCCGCCGGGGCCTGTCCGTGAGTTTGAAGAATCCGATTGAAAATTGGGGGATTCCGTAGACAGAAGACGCGAGCCACTATGGCTTGCATTGATATCCGGAGAGTCCATTATAACTCAAAATATTGTGGACCAAGTTGAGTTGGTCGTTGTCGGCAACAAGGAGCGCGTCCACACGTGCCAGTGATGGGCGATCAGAGTCGAAAAGTCGAGATGCCAAGGTTTTGGACTGCGCTCTGTGAGTTCCGAAATGCCAGTCGCCAAACGAAAACGGACTGCCAATTCAGACGAAGAGGATTGGAGTGATGGTGGATCTTCTTCTCGTTCGGGGTTAGAAAGTGAAGATTTTGATATATCTTCGGCCTTGACTGGCAAGAAACCGAAAATTGCTAAAGCAAGAGATGAAGATGATGAGGACGACATTGCAGAATTTATTCAGGCATCTATTGCAAAGCGGTCTATGAAAGAGGGCACTCAAGTTTTAAAGAAGTCGAAGGGAAAAGACAAGGTGAACAAAGGAGAAGTTGGCGGTGGTAGTTTCCAGAGCATGGGTGAGTGCTTTCTTTGGGCAGAATTCACATATTTGACTTTGTTCAAAGGTCTACATCCGTCTTTGTTGAGGTCCCTAACCCTTCAGGGATATCGGATACCAACGCCCATACAAAGAGTGTCCATACCAGCCCTGCTTTCAAATCCTCCAAGGGATCTCGTTGGAATGGCTCGAACCGGTTCTGGAAAATCTTTGGCTTTCCTTGTACCACTAGTCCAACGTCTTGGCGGACGACACTCCACTGCTTTTGGTGCCAGAGCTTTGATTCTTCTTCCAACGCGCGAGTTAGCTCTTCAGGTTTTGAAAGTTGGGAAAGAGCTGGCCCGAGGCTTTCAAGGGGGCCGGGGAGATCATGCTGGAGACAAAGACGAGGTAGCTTCTAAGAAAGGAGAGAATCTGAGGTGGGGTCTGATTGTTGGCGGAGAAGGACTGGATGAACAATTCGAGATGATGGCAGACAATCCTGATGTGTATGTTTTCAATTAAATTATACGTCCATTGTGCCACTCTAACTACGTTTGTGTACAGAATCATCGCTACTCCTGGTCGTTTATTGCATCTTCTCGTTGAGATGGACCTAGACCTGAAAGCAGTACAATATGTTGTCTTCGACGAAGCCGATCGCCTTTTCGAGATGGGGTTCGAAGTTGCTCTCAATGAAATTCTACAACGACTCCCATCTTCACGCCAAACCATCCTATTTTCCGCAACACTTCCCAAATCGCTTGTTGAATTCGCCAAAGCTGGTCTGCAAGATCCTAAGCTTGTACGACTGGACGCAGAAAGCAAGATCAGCTCAGACCTCCGGATGGCATTTTTTTCGGTCAAACAAGCCGAGAAAGATGCCTGTCTGTTAGCTCTTTTACGAGACGTGATCAATGTTCCACAAGGGTCAAACCGAGCAGAGGTAGAAGGCTCGAACGATATAAAGAAAGGGAAAACCAGACATACCGACACTCTAACAGCTCCCCACCAAACACTCATTTTCGCAGCTACAAAACACCACGTCGAGTACCTGCTCAACCTGTTGACATTTGCTGGCTATTCTGTCTCCCATATCTACGGATCCCTTGACCAAGCGGCGCGCACATTTCAAATGGACCAATTTCGACGAGGAATCACGAATATTCTGGTTGTTACGGATGTCGCAGCTCGTGGAATTGATATACCGGTTCTTGAGAACGTTGTTAACTACGATTTCCCTCAAGGCGCTCGTGTATTCGTTCACAGAGTTGGACGAACAGCCCGAGCTGGCCGCCAAGGATGGGCCTGGTCGTTCGTCACCAACACCGAGCTTCCTTACCTTCTTGATCTCCAACTTTTCCTAGGACGCCCTCTACAGAACGACACTCAGGAAGAAGGTGATCACGCGTACACGACGTCTCTCATTCTTGGCAGTTTCCAGCGTGAAAAGGTTGACGAAGAAGTGGAATACGTTCGATCTTTGGATGCAGCACAACATTCACTACCTACACTCCGCGATGTAATGAAACGAGGTCATGCGATGTATGAGCGAAGCAAAGGAAAGGCTAGTCCTCACAGCTACAAACGAGCCAAAGAGATGGTCAAAGATCCGAAATGGCTTTTGGCAAGCTCTGACTCTGGGATCCATCCTGTACTCCTTCGAGGTCCAGATGAAACTGATAAACGGGTGCAAGAGGAGGCCAGGAAGAAGCTTTTGCGGGTTGTTGGTGCTTTCACTCCTTCCGAAACGGTCTTTGAAGTTGGTTCAAAAGGTAAGGGTGAGACTGCAGCTTTGATGAAGGAGAGAAGGAAAGCTTTGAAAAAGTCGGCAGAAAGGGCTGTTGCTTCGGCCTCTGCTGTCGAAGAAGGGGATTCGGCGGATGAAGTGACGGATGCCATGAAGGGCGTTGAGATGGCCGATGAGGATGACATTGTGGTAAGTTGTAAAATAACAAACCAGACATATTCCTTACTTGGCTACCTTAGGCTGTCTTCGGTGCGCAGGAGAAAGACAAAAAGAAAGGCTTCCGGGATGAAGAATTCTACATGTCATATGTCCAGAAAGATTCTGCGACAGATAAGGGGTGCGTAGTGCCAGCTTCGATTGGCCAATTGGTGTACTCACAGAACATCAGATATTCTCTCCAAGACGGTGCATCATCATTCATCAGGCAGGCCCAAAATGTAACTTTCGACCTCACCAATGATGAAGGCCGACAAGAAAAACGTAAACTTACATGGGACAAGAAGAAGAAAAAGTTTATCCAGGGCGATGGTGTCGGCGCCGATAACGTGAAGATGGTCAAAACTGAAAGTGGTACCAAGCTACCCGCAACTTTCCGGAGTGGTCGTTTCGATGAATGGAAATCTAAGAGTAGAGTCAGCCTTCCTCGGATTGGAGAGACGGAAAATACATCGACTAGGAGTAAAGGCCCAAGTGCCGGAGGGCGACGGTTCAAACATCACAAAATGGAGGACGCAAAGCCTTTGGATAAATTTAGAGGCGACTATGAGCGGAAGACGCGACAGTTCAAAAAAGCAGGTGGCTCGACGGACGATGGGGACAAGGAAGCTACATCGCCTAGGGGAAACGGTAGGAAGAAGTTGGGCATGCGCCGGGGCGGTAAATCGTTTGGAAAAGTCAAGACCGAGATTAAAAGCGTTGAGCAGATCAGAAAGCAGAGAAAGGTTATGGAAAACAGAAGGCTCAAAAATGCAAGGCCAAGCAAACGTGGAGGTGGGAGCGGAGGCCGAAAAAAATTCCAGCGATAATGCTTGTATTTTACACAGATCTAAATTCCCTAGGAATCACGTTAATGCCAAAACAGCCACAACTGGGAAAATAGTAGTATATCGCGATATGGGCGTCCAAATCCGCCCACAATTACACTGTCACATGAACCCTGACCTCTAAAAATTTCCTTTCTGTTGAATCTAAAATCATTGCACCATATCGTGACCACCATGACACTGTTTCCTCTCCCGGATCGTAAGCATACATCCTGATATCTTCTTCATAGAATTCCAGCATCTCCTCGTCCTCCGATTTCAGGTTCTGTTCTAGGGATTTTATCAGAAACTCATCTCTCATATCCCTATGAGGGCCTGCTGCTAGCATGGCTAGTTCTGTGTGTATGGTGTCTTTGTAGTGGGCAAAGGCAGCGCGAGGAAGACGAATCTCATCGAATGCCGTTAACAAGCGATGTATTTGATTCTTGTTCTCGATCACTGAAAAGAGGCATCCAAGTGTTTGCGCATCCTCTAAGGACATGGCTGGGGTTGATGCGCTGCCAGGCTATCAGCAAACTCGTTAAGACATTATTCTAACCGAATAAACGTGCTTCTGAAAATTCGTACCGACATGGTGTGAATGGCTTCTCCAACAAGTACCAGTCGAGAATTGTCGAAACAGTGAGGCGTTGGCTTTATTGAAGCAATCCGACCCCATATCTGATCTGCGCGGCTAATAAGCTTGCGCAGCCTGGAGAATCGAAAAGTATTGCTTAAATACGAGTTAAAGCTCGTGTGGTCGAGGAGGCACATACCACGGTGCCAGCTGATCGAAGTCAAAATCGAAATCAGCAACATCTTTAAGTGGCCCCCAGTCCTGATATCGAATGGGGATATCGTCCTCGTTGTACGGGTGATGTAGTACGACGGAATAATGTGGTGCTTCTGGCTACAAAAGTCTCAGCAATCTCCGGAAATGTGGAAGGATTCGGGCTGAATGCACCTTTGAATGAAAGTGTACGGAGACGAAGAAGCGGTTTCCGAAACAGAAGTTTAGCTAGAAACTTGATCAGAGAAAGTATGGAAGATACTTTTTATGAAACTAACATCGGCTTGACGTTCTAAAATTTGCAGGTCGTCCTTCATATCCACCGGGCAGATTGTACCGGTGAAACTCAATATCAGCATGTTCTCGACATTGTTCGACATCTTCTCTTCTGGGCTCTCGATGTACTGTCTGAGGGTACTGTGGCATCCATCTGCACCCACAATTAGGTCTGCTTCAATCGCTTCCCCATTGTCCAGCAAGACGACACCAGACCCTGGGTCTGCACCTACTACAGTCGCGTTGAACTGAAAGATGACGCCTTCGCGTTTTGCAATGTCATATAGAAGGTTATGAACGTCGCCATGCTGCAGAGTCGGTGAGCTCCTGTGCCGTACTGTACGATCAGAGCAAAGCTTACTGCAAAAAGAAAAGACGTGAAATGCAGATCCGTATCCATTCGGATCTGGTCCTCAAGATGAGCGGACACAACACCTAATTTTTCTCCTGTTTCGGCACACAGAAAATTCGTGCTGTTCAAACTTGTTAGTGGGGGCAACTTCGTGCAAAGCTTGAGCATACCTCTCATGTTCAATGGCGATTCGGGAAAGCTCTTGCTCAAGGCCCCAATTCATGAGGACCTTGGTCATATTAGGCAGCGACCTAGATTATAGTAAGCCTGACGGACCACGAGACTACACTTCGACAAACTTACCGAAGTCCTCCTGGACTTTGCATAGACTGGCCAGAACACGTTCAGCTTTCACTAAAAAAGCGGCTACAAGCGCCACACACCCTGGATGATCCATCAGATTTCTCAAGAATCAAGACTTCATGACCTGCTCTCCGAAGAGCGTAGGCCGCTGCGAGGCCTAGCGTCAAGAGAGAAAGCGGCAATCAGTATCGCAGCTCGATTCGCCGGAGTTCTATTTTTGCTTACCAGACAATCCTCCTCCGACAATTGTAACTTTCAACGAAATAGGCGCGGGTGTGGGGATGAAAGGCATGCCTTGGACGACCATTGTTCCACGAAAGACGAGAAGGTGAATAGATAAGGGATGCCTTCACCGTGCCAGCTAAAAGACTTTTGAATAATATAAAGTCAGGGGCATGACAGACCTGGATGACATTATTAATGACATTAGCAATGCCATTTGTTGTCGGAGTATACGACTGAATTATGTTCTGGAAATGTAACTGAAGTTTATCAACAAGTTAAATAGCATTAACATTCGACAGCGTTGAAAGGGGATCCCTTAAATAGAGCAGGAGCTAGAGCAGACTAGAGCCCCTTAACATTTCGTTGCGGAGTGAAGTCAACCCTGCACTGTCAAACATTCACACCTTCGTCCGAGAAATTTGAGATGTTGGACAGGAGAGGGAACACTGATCAGAATTCAAACAATCACCATATCACTGGGGATGGGCAAGGCCGCCCAGAAAAGCGCTCTGTTTGTCTTTGTTTGCTCCCTACTAAAAGTTGGTTCCTTCAAACACCCCTCACGGTGAGGACGATTTTGGCTTCACCACTGGAGATTAAATCGCGAAAAAATTATAATAAAATACTAGACAGTCTTGTCCACAATTGCTCGTGGGGAATTATATATTTATTAAAGATTCGGCAAGTTATTCTGAAACTCGTCGCATTTTTACAATTTCTTGGGAACTATAGATCTAAATAAAAAAACCCCACGAAGAATGATTGGAAAGGTTCTTGGCTAGATGTTTTGCTAGTTATAATGACTTTACTTTATGGTGTTTATGCTAAATCGTCTAACTACGAAAGGGTCATTTCACGCACACGTGACTACTCATTAACAGGCGCGATCGTGTCCTGCTTAGCCCCTGGAACAAACCACACGCGTCTACGTGGCGTAAAATCAGCTAAACAGCTCATAGAATGGTTAGCACTGCTAAAAAAGCTCAACTGAAAGAAATTACTGCTTCCAGACACTCCAAACGCTGTGCAGAGCAGGATGAACCGCCTTCCGAATTGACTTCCGGAGGACCAAAGCGTCGGCGGAAAACACGGCATACATCCCCCGATAATCCTGTTGATAACAAGATTCACACTCTTAATGCCCGAATTGCAAATCTAGGAAAGGATCTGCAGTCAGCACATGCAGAACTTGAAGTGCTTTCAAAGGAGGTACAAGAGAAAAACTCCCAGTGCGCCGATTTTCAAGCCGCAATCAATCAATACGAACATCAGGAAAAACTCAAAAAGCTAATACGCATAAGAAATTGTAAAGTACCTAAGAATTTCTTTGACCCTTGTAAGTTGGAGTTTATCTTGTAAATACACCTTGATGAGCGACTATGTACAGGAATTATATTAGAATTTACAAGAATTTACCAGATTGTACAGTTCACTTCATCACCAGTACTGATTAGCACTAAATTTACAAAACTTAATTAAAACTTTATCAGGGCTTTCATGACGAGTGACAGTGGTGTTAGTCTTTAGGATCATACTGCATATTGTAAGTTTCATATAAAAGGTGAAAAGTTACATCATCGAGTTCAATATTTTCCCACATTTATCTCCGAAGTTTCTCTTTGATCCTACATATCATGTAGGATGAGTGTATAATATCATTGAACATATTTTGCTACGGTTGACATGTAATAGAACAATAGATGGCATGAAACAGGCAGATTCAGGGCATAGTACAAGATGGCAACGACCCTGCTCTCGATGCATAGAGGTGGCGTGGGAGTAGAGCTTTGTCCGATGAGACGAAGATATAGCAGATGCGAAGTTGACTGCTTCGTGGACCACTGCTTCTCTCATGTTGAATTTCGAGCTGGCTAGCCTGGGTACCAGGTGTGAGAAGAAGGTTGTGTTCTCGTCCGGATGCAGAGGCGATGGAAAGAACACAACCGTTGAGAAGGCGGGCGGTTTCGCCGCGGATGACACAATTGACGGAGTCTCGTAGAAGGTATGCAATCGAGCTGCACCTTCTTGGGTGAAGTCGCCATCGAAACAACCATGAGCTCAACTGAATCGGAGGGGGGGGGAGGGGGGGGTATATGAGCAAGAGCACGGCATCTTGAAAATCCAACATATGTATGTGCATCCAGAGGCGTTGGAGGAGGAGGGGTAAGGGAGGTCTTGATTAACAAGGTCAATGCTCAAAAGAGAAATCTGATTGGCGTTGTAGGACTACACGAGCAGCGATTAATTTGACATGAAAACTGAGAGACTAAGAATACTCACTCACGGCTCAGGCTTGTGGTCAGCTGCTAAGTGTCCGGTGGTAGTGATGCTTATAAAGTTCACCACTATCAATACTGTGGTCCATGAGGAAGTACGAGAAAGTAGAACTCACTTCAGGTAATGCGATATCACAACTTGCGTCGACGTAGATGGATTGATCAAACTGGGAAGAGCTTGTTGCACATCACGATGCTGAAATTAAAGCATGGGCTGAAGTTGGAGATGGTAGTTGTTCAGACGAGATAGAGTTTCTCTTACCGATCCGATTCCTTGTGAATAGGAAGCAGGGTTTCCGGGGCCATCAGCATACCAGAATTGAAGTCTCTAAGGGATTGAATTAACGACCTTTGGTTTGAGAAGGTAGAGTCTCACCCCAGAGTAGCTTTCAACGTTTGTAAGTAGCCTGGACGACAGGACGATAATCCCTATTGCAACGTTAGATAACGAATGTAAATTTCTGAGATGATTCACATACTGAACCCTTCCAGAGTGAGATAAATCGTGACTTTGAACATCGAAAAACCCCTCGCAAAATTCTGAGATCCGGTGCTGAGGGATGTAAACCAGTGCTTAGTCTTGAGATAAGATTTAAGTGATCCTGGTCCCTCATGTCCAACGAAATGAGCAATGAAATTGATTGGCTTGTGCTTCTATAACGGCGGTTGATATTCTAGCGGAAATAAAATATCCAATGCATGAAAGCCATAATCGTTTGCACGGAAACTACGGTCTGATGGAAATTGATGAATGGATTGAATTTAATGAACAGGTTAACGTACGCTTTTCTCGTCGGGCGCAAAGAGATGCTCAGGTATCATTGGTAGAGCATCCAGACCCCGGTCTTGGATGGGGGAAATAGTGTAGCAGCTAGATTAGAGAGTTCATCGAGAAATTCTGTGAAGAATCTCAGGTAACAAATAAGTTATTGAGACCAACCTGTCCCTGCAATGGTTCTTCTTATGTTCAGAATCGACAGCGTTATATTCGCGAGGAGTACAGCTCAGAGCGGAGAGTGGGCAATGAAAGAAACCCGCAAAATGTTCTAGAGCACCCGGTAATGCTGAAGTGGCTAAAGTAATAATTGGCGTCGGAAGTCGACATATACACATTAGAGCTCTGCTAGAAACTAGAAACACGTCCATATTCGTGAACAGTGGTCTTATGAACGATACAAAAAACATACCTCCGAGTAAATGCGGTGAATGCATCTGGCTACAGTGACAGGTTTCCCCGGCTTTGAGGGATGTTGAAGGGATCGCTGAGCATCGGCTGGGTTTGGTGCAACGAAACGGGCGGAAGAGTCCTATGTCGAGAGCGTTTGACGTCAGATAGCAAGTGGGATAAACCTGCTGCAGGTCGGAGTTCGACTGCAAATATCCAGTTAGTAAACAACGATGTCTCAAAAAAAATCACTCGTACTCCTTGTGAATAGCTGGCGGGATCGCATTGAGAAAACGAGGTTATTGGAGGGAGAGATAGTCAGCAAAGTTGTTGCGAACCACGAGGCGGAACCACAGCTGACGTAACTAACACGATCACGTGACGGTTAGGAGTCTTCAGCACCCCATATATTACAATTCATAAGTACAAGATAGATCAAGATTTTGATATGGAGACATCTAAAGCAGCGAAACCTCTGCTCTGAATAGTCCTAGTGTTGGTAGCTGCATGATTTGAATATCATCAAATATATTTTTGTGGTTGTTGCAATTATGGGAGCATTGCGTCGTAGGTGAAGGCACAGCGTTACGGCGACGTACACAGATACCAATCAAGAATTACATTTTAGAGCACGAGAATAAGACGAGAGATGCGCGGACAGTGGACGAGGTACAGGAGAAGATAGGCAAGGCAGAGTAAGCGAGCTGAAGTGCAGTAGAAAGGGTCGGCTTACCGTTCGTCAGAAGAGGCCATGAAAACCTTTACGTCGCTCTCGTTCAACTCGACATTGGAGGCAGACGGGAAAATATTCAGCTGGACTGGCATTGGACTAATGGAACGCGTCGAAGGAGATAACCAGGAAGGGACGAAAAGCGTAAGATTGATTGTGGTGTTGTCGAGAGTGAAGTGAGATAAGTTTGGAAACAGGCTGATAGTCAGAGCTCCCTCCGGCTGAACGTGAATAGAATGTTTCTGGGTTTCTTCTTCAGCCTGCCATTGGCTTGCAATGTCACGGCCGTTGTTTCGTTGTCCTTCGAGGTCAATGAATCCTGTGAAACCGATGGGTAGCATCGATATTCAAGAGTTTTAGAACGACCAGGCTTTCGGTGAATCCTATACCAAACGCACCATATTTGACCTCCAACGATTCTGTTTCCACCTGCCTACGCTGCCCTCTTCTTTGCCTGACGCCAAAAGTCCGCCACATGATCGTTCGCCAACTTTCTATGTTAACCCATCGCTTCCGGCTGACATCTTCATATTGCGCTTCGAGATCGTCGGATGCCATTGAACCTATGGCGAACATCGAAGATCGGGTGTGTTAGAGCAGCAAAGGGGTTCAATCATCGTATTGAAGCCGTACCTTTCACCCAATCTCCCATGTCAGACTGCCCAACCCATTCTCTTCTTCGTCTTGCGTAGAGCGCCCACCCAACGATGAAAGCAGCTAAATGGTTAGGTATTAGCTTATATTTTGTCGCAAACTGTATCTATCCGACTCACGTAAGACGCACATAGCACTGAATACCATGGCCAATTGCATTTTGCTTGAGGGTCAGGCTGGATGCAATTATCAAGGTGGAAGGGATGTCGACCGCGTACGAGCTTGGGTGGCGATGATCCTCCTATTTGGGAAATGCATCCTCATAGCAATCACGGGGTTCGTCGGCTTGAATGTCGTCGACCACAACCTTGAGCAATCGTTGTAGGCCAATGGTGAGGTGGGCGGGCGGGTTTTGTTTTTGTTTTTGTATAACTAAATTAATAATGTCAATAGCGATCGGGCATCGTAGCCAGTAGCCCGCAAGCACGACGCAAATGCTAACAGGCAAGCTGGAATGGAGTTGAGAAGCAAACAACGGTGTTGAGGAGTTGAAGGTTGAAGTGGATGAATAGAAGTGGACTCACATCGTCATTACAACTGTAAAATCTTCGCAAAGTATATTTTCATTGTCGAAAAAGTAGCCATCCTCCATGGCAGAAGCACAACAATGAGCTACTCTAGAAGATGAGGACTATCAGCACAATCGAGTGGCGGGAGGCAAGGTTGATGGAGCTTACTCGGACTCCTTGTTTCAATTGTTTGAGACCAAACATCAGATGATTATCGGCTTATCTACTAATCCCACTAACATTCTAACAGAGTCAAAATCTAAATTAAACGCGAACTCGTGGAGGTCAGGTTGGGTATCTAAGAATAACATATCAGAGTGAGGATAATCGAGATGGATGACAGTTTTACCTGAGAAACAGTTTAACAGAGTCTGGCGATCAAGAACTGTTGTAGAAGTCCATTCATTCGGAGTTGACAATTGAACGAAATAAGGGCCAACGACATTTTTTCAGATTGAAAACCTTCAGCTAGGGTAGATGAGTGAGGCCTGCCGAAGTGATGGAACTGGGGTCCTTCATGGAGCTAGCAGCTGTTTCAAGGTTAGAAATGACCTTGTCAAGTATGAATATCGTTTTGCTGTACTTACAGAATGGAGGCCGTCTGATCTGCTCAGCAGCTGTGAAGGGCTTAATGATCCCAAGTTATGTTCATTCCATCGAATGTAACCCTCAGTTTGCCATACAACAGAAGACGGCCTAAGGGTCAGACATACTGCTCCTATCAACATCACAAATGCCAGCCATCGATTTGATCTGCAGACAGAAAACATTATTATTCAGAGAAAGCAAAGAAACAACACTCGATTTACCGTTGATGCTCTTGCACAATCAAATCTGACAGAAACGGTTTGTATGGGCTCGCACATTCTACAAAACATTATAAGCTTGTGGCCGTAATTATTACGAGGTTCACGCACCAGTTTGACGCAGGAGCGCCGTATCATTACACTCTACTTGGAAATCACGCCACGGTTATTAAAACTGACGGATTTGTCGGATGCAGCCAGTCATGCCAGAGTCGACTTCATAGACAGAACTTTCGCCAACAGAATTCCATGGGTCAAAGCTGAGGGCCTCCGGGTGTTGAAGAATGGGTATCTTCTAGAAAAAGAACGTCAACCAGGTTCAGAACCAAAATCAATGTTTTGAAGACCTCACCAAAAAAAAAAAAAGTAGAGAAGCAGCCGCAAAACCTAATACCGAAGGGAATTATACGAACCAAGAAGAGGGGAACCCTGTAAACTTGGTGGACCAGATAATAATGGGGAAAGACGAGTCAGCGTGGTCATTGTGCGGAATATTCGGAGGTGAGATTCTTTTCGTTGACTTTCTCACGAGATGCCATTAGTTCATATTCACTGGAAGCTTCGAAAGGATAGCAATAAATCTACAAGTATTCTAATAAATCGTTGAGTAAGGATATCTATCTGAGAAACAGTTGAAATAGAAGTCTGCAGCAAGTTCCAAAACTGTGCTCGACTTCCACTCGACTGGAGCCACAGGGCCAAAGGCAGGTATCAAATGGGCGCTTTGGCGGATAAGGCTGACAGGAATAATACTAGAGCGCTGACGTCCATCGATAATCCGGCGAGAGGTTTTGTAGAACCCATGATCTCTTGCAGGTCGCGATGCAAAAGGCATAAACCAATCTACGTAGGCGAGATGCGTGGGTGGATCACCGCTTGAAAACCATATCTTTTGTGCAGCCAACGGTAAGACAAACACGCATCGTATCTGGCCGATACAGTATCCTACATGTGTGGCAAGTATCAGTAAGGAGAACTATGTTAATGAACATTCTTGAGCATACCTTGAACACCTGCCCGTCCCCCATTTCCGATCTTGATTATTGCTGTATCAAAGCGTGGCGGTACATAATGACGATACTTGTCTAAACGCGACGGTTCACAGTGGATGGAGTCGACAACGATATCCGCCTCTGGGTTCAAACTGAATAGATCATGTGAGATGAACTTAATCCGATGGAATACGGACAGCTTATGAAACGGAATATGAAGGCTAGCCGCAGCAACCTCGACTTGACGCCGTGAGAATTCGGGATGTTGCTGGTGGATGACAAAACGACAGAGTGCCCCTCTGAAGTCCGCGGCACCATATTTTGTCTCAATGTCTTCAATGGAGACCCCACGTGCCGATGGGTACTTCAATAACTTCATCTCTCGTGGGTTGACTAGAGGTGGAATGCGAGGAGGAAGGGGTGGCCCGGAGGCAAGTTGCTGATGGCGAGATAAATACTTCTCATGTAGGAGGATCTTCTCCCGGCGATCAAGCCAAGCCGTCATCTGAGGATATTCATCCTTTGAATTGGTTGCCCGATAAGGTTCTTTGGCGAGGTCGATGTGGAGGCGTTCGGTGTACTCGGTGTTGAAATTGTCTGCCGTGCCAAAGAACTCGATCAATTCACGATAGTGATTCAAGAAGTGATCTTTTGGGAAGTCGAAGTTGCTGCGGATACCTAGGTCGATGAAAACCTGACGGTTTGTTTGGTACATCACCAAGGCTTTCTCCATCTGATCCAAAGTTTCCTTCGAGTGGACGGGATACTTCGCAAGGTAAAGGAAGTCGAGGAGTCCGCGAACAGCTCGAACAAGACGAGCAGTAGTGCCACGGCCTGCTGGTGGAAGGCGGATGTCAATGATGATGCCGAGAAGGAAGCGACATATTTGATCATGTTCTGTACCAGTAACGCGATTGAGATGGGAAATTCCTTTGAGGAAAAGTCGTATGTTGTGATTTGGTGGAAGTCGACGACATCGAGCGTCGATTTCGGCAGCCCCACAAGCTCTCTTAAGCCAACCGATAAGGTGTTTAATGTTTCCTTGGTAGAGTTGGTGAAGTATGTCAGGTGTAATGGATCGAAATATGTTGACAAAGGGAAGGCGTTGCCAGAACGGTTGTTGGATGGGCTTGATTCCGACTGCCTTGCACGCCTTCGTGAACTCAGTTGGCCCCTCTTCAATAACGTTCAACGCCCAAAGAATTGGGCCTAGCTGCCGAGGCTCCTCCACTGACTCGGGATCGCCTAATTTGTCTGAGGATACTGGGCACGTTGGACAATCCCCGTACTTGGTACAAGTGACAAGCACCTGCTCAAGATAGTCACCGCAATAGGTTGCTAAAATGGGATGACAATCTCGTACAGCCCCGTCACCGCTTGCCATAAGAAGGCCGGTGCGTCCTAGGGTCTCGAGTGGCTTGAGGAGGAAACTCATACAGGCATGGAAGAGATTGGCAGTTGCACGACGACGGGCGGCCTTGTTCGAGATGTGATTGAGCTTGGCCGTTGGTAGGTAAGCAAGTAGCACTTGACCTTGCCTAGATGGCTTACGGCGGATGTGGTTTGGTAGGTTTCCGATCGTCAAATAAACGGGATAGGCAAGCTTGTTGCGAAACACAGTAACTTGGGTTTTGTCTGATGAGATTATGATGGGGACGATTGTGATACCGGACTTCTTTGTCTTGGCTTCAACACGACGCTATATAAATGAAGAACATTAGCACATTGAAGAACAGCATTGCGCGAAGACACATACCTGCGTATCCCACCACCATCTTCCGGTATGCATGTCGTGAAAGAGTCGGATCGTGTGATTGTCGTCCGCGTAGTGCTCTTCGGGTTCAAAAACGAGGAACGGAAGAAAATCCGGATCGGCCCAGAGCGCTTTCAAACATTCAACAATATCTCTAGCAAAAAGCTCGAAAGCTTCGCCAGCAATGACGACCTCGTGCCTCTTGAAGCGTGGTCGACTTGGAAGATAGGTGTCAATGATCTTGTTGAGTTCTTCTGTGTTTTTGTATGATAGCTTGAGAGCTTCACAAACCTTCAAATGTTGATCAACATCAAAGAGCCGATGAATAACATTATTACTCACTCCTGGGATGGCAAGAAGCTCAGAGAAAGCTGTTGAGCCTGGACCTCGCAGTTTTGCCCAACGCGCCACCTTCCAGTCCATTTCTGATTTAAATGGCGCAAACAGATTGGATGAGCCAAGCGTTTTGAGATAACGAACATCTGAACGCAATAATCTTATTGATGCCACAGAACCCACTCGAGCCAGAGGGTATTTAGAGGAGTAGCGAACAACGCGAGCTGAGCATCCGTCAATTCGAGCCTCTGCCGCAAGGCGATTCGGTGCATCAAATGTTGGACCCATTGGACCGTCGTCGTCGTTGTCGCCTACATGGTCGTCCATCATGATGGCATATTGTTTGGCGTGAGTTTCCTGGGCAGGTGGCATGCGAGGAGGTTCCCATCCTGCCTCCAACTCGTAATCCGCCCTGCGGTATTCTGCTTCTTCTTCTTTGTTCAAGTTGCCGTCGTCAACGGTACTATCCTGAAGTTCTTCACCCAACTGACCAGATTCTTTGCTGCCACTATCACCTCCATTGTCACTGGGCTCTGCATCAAATCCTTGTCCAAAGTCGTCGTCCATATACACGTCGGCTGTGCCAAATGCATCCCCTCCAAAAGGTACAGTTTCTGGATCTTGACCGTTGTGCTCGCTGTCAGGGTCTGGGTTCACTTCCCCCAGGTTTGCGTCAAGGATAGTTTTACAGATTGGATTTGAGGTTTGAGAAAGATGCGACCAATAACCGGAAGGAGTGAAGAACCTTCCACAGCCAGTGCATCTTGTTGACGAAGCCATGCTGAAGAGACTAGAGGATCAATCCCGATGTTCAGCGACAAGTTGCCAAACTTAGTGTGAAATCGAACCTTCCGGAACATTAGAGACTGCCGAACAGCGTCAATTTGGGGAAAACTCACCTCAGGGGCGCAACATATATATCGATCCCTTGTTTAATGCCTGGCCCACAAATTTGTTCATTATTTTCTTGGCCAGGCTTATCCCTCTGTCAACTCCATGAACGAAAGTGCAAAGCGTGAACAAGCGCTAAAAGCGGCTGACACTCGACGTGAGAACGTGGAGCGCGCAAGACAAGAAGGCGTCCGCCTAGCACAGGAGACAGCAGGTCAGTGTCTTCGTCAGTTTCAGATCACTGAATTGATTTGAACTAACCCTTGCCAGGCGGACGACCAGCAAAGCGTAAGGCGCTGCAGAACCAAAGTAGGTTGTTATAAGCCTCGACACATTGTAAGATGATAACATACAACTCTTGAAGTATGGATTAAGCCCAACGCAAAGCCAGTCGGCAGTACAGCAAAGCAAGGTGAGTATCGTGCAAATTCTTGTAACATAAACGATACTGAGGTAGATTGCAGCTGGAGGGAGGAGGAAGGCTATCGAGCGAGAGCAGGATCACGGGAGTGGTAATCAAGCCAGAAATAACTTTGAAGATGAAGGTGCGCGTGCTTATCACGCTTCGCACATGTTACTCACAAACCTCTACCACAGCTCCCGAAGCTCAGGATGAGCAACTTCCAAAACCCAAGAAACTAGTAGGTATTCTGCTCTATATTCTGTTCAGTTGTGCTTATCCAAGTTTAGGCTCCGAAAGGCGGTACAAAGAAGCCTCGAGCTCCAGAAATTGAAAACTCAGCTGAAACCAATGACGAAGATGAAAGTAGGTACATATTTATTAGCTTTGCACAAGTTATTGACGAACCTTTATCACAGCTCGTGAATATCTGAATGAGCAGCCTCTGAAGATAAAAAGGACGCCGGTGTGTATTTCACTGTATACCATGTCGTATTTGCATTTATCCGAGTTCAGGCTCTGCAAGGCATAGCGAAGAAGCATCAGGCACCAGATTTTGAAGGCGCAGCTGGAATCAACGGTGAAGATGAAGGTGAGTAGATGTTCATTAGCTTTGCACAAGTTGCTCACGAACCTTTACCACAGCTCTCGAATATCTGGATGAACAGCCTCCGAAGATCAGACAGAAGCTGGTGTGTATTCCAATTTATACCATGTAATATTTGTGTTTATCCGAGTTCAGGCCCCGCAAGGCGCTGCGAAGAAGCGTCAAGCACCAGATTTCCAAAATTCAGCGGAATTCAACGACAAAAATGATGACGAACACATGTATCTGGACGGGTTTCGCGATCCAGAGGACGACAAGAAAGATGGAGAAGATGAGGACGAGGAAGGTGGAACAGAAGAGGACGAGGAAGGTGAAACAGAAGAGGACGAGAAAATTGAGAAGGAGGACGATGCCTGGGATGGTGTGGATCTCGAAGTTGAGGTGTGTTGCGATTATATCCGAACTTGACATTCAATACTCATCAAATTAGTGTCCGGTTATTGTCAATGAAGATGAGGATGAGGGGAATCCAGCTAGCATTAGCTATTCCAACTACCGCACCATTAGACCACCTCTTTCACAGTTGCAGACTGAGACCACCCATTTTGATCCGAACACACTCAACGACGAAGGGGATAATGAACCAGGTATCACTTCGGCAGTTAATGTGAATGCAGCAACGACCCGTAAGAGACATCGCCAGGTACTCGAATCTTCAGACGACGACGAAGAGAACATGCCTCCTGCCCCTCCTCTCCCAAAAAAGAAGGCAAGATTAAGAGTTTCTGGGTCACGCCAAGAAGCTTTCAGAGCGGAGGTATGTTCACATTTTGCATTGGTTAGAAGCAGTCTTATCTGACTTCTGAAACCTTAGCGCCCGCAGCTAAAGGAAAATCGTACACATCAGAGCGCAGCCCTCAGCTCTGCGAAGGTCATGCACAACAGCTGGTCCGATGATGTCCAACTTGTACCACTCATTTTGCCTACTACCAAGAAACGCCAGCTGAAGCAGCAGTCACCTCTCATCCAGAATATCATTCGACACTCAATCGATTTAGCTACGGAAGAAATCATCCTCAAAGACAACTGGCCCGAGGAGGGTAAACAAATTGCCTACGGGAAGGAGCTCGCTTTGAAAGCATGCGACAATGTGGAAATTTGTACTGCTTATGACGCTGTGATGGAATTGAAGAAACGCCTGCAGATGGACAAGAATTTTACCAAAGGACTGTGCGAAATTGTGAGCTTCTTAACACCTGCCGTATCATTGTACTTGGTTGACTGACTATCTCATATTAAAGATTGTGGATCGACTCTCAACCGTGCGGGCTGCAGCCAAGGATGAAGCCTCTAACCATCTTAGCGGTTACCAGCTTGGGATTGGGGAATCATGCATGAAACGTGTTGAGTCCCTGCTGAAAGGCTATCAATTCCATATGATTGGGCACTGGGGAGGTGAAGATAATAATGTGAGTCTCAATGGTATCCTCCGATCAAGAGGACTGACAAATATTCCAGACATGGATACCCGACACCAAATCCTCGTTCCAAAATCCCGTGCTGATATCTACGATCAAGAAGGCTTTCTTTTCAAATGCCCGCTCGACTGGCTATCGGTTTATCGAACAGTTCACGTCAAGCGTGGAAGGTCAAGCTCAAGAGAAGGAAATCCCCATGCCGCTTCTTGTTCTGGCCTTAACTGCGGTGAGTTACTCCCTTAGTGTTGAGAAGTTTTGCTCACTTTTGTCATGCTAGATATATTGCTGTCTCAGTGAATACCAAAACGGGGAGAAGAAGCGCCTGGATTTTGATGGCAAGACTTTCCTGTCCATTAACCGCAGCCTAATGAATGTCCTCAATAGGACAAAGAACTCGCGCCCTTTGGACTTCCACAGAAGAATGCACGAGCTCTATGAGCAAGTCGTGTAAGTATTTCCCCGTGTTTCTCGTCCACTTGCTGAATAGTTTATTGCAGCAAATCAAACATGATTGTGTTCAATACGGAGGAAATCGAGGAGAGTGCCTTCAACATTATCGATTTCTGATTATCAAAGATCTTCAATCGCAAGCCCATTGTCTTCCTGACCGCTGCCTGTTCCGACTCGCTCCCGTCATAATGAAAGATCCTCAACTTGTTCCCTATTATCATGTATATACATTACTTTTATGACATAAGACAATTATAATAGCAACTCAAGAAATTAGTTTTATGCAACCTAGCACGAGCTGCTGCGCAAGGCCGAGCAGGACGAAGTGAGCGCGTATACGTATCATGTGATATACAAATGGCGCAAACTTTGTTGTCAGTGCCTCTGAGTGTGCAACTGTCACCTCCCACTTCCAAGATTCAGTGGAATCTTTATCCAATAAATCCCTCCCTCTCGTCTCTCTACCACCATCACTCAACCCAAATCAAAATTACTCTTTTTGAAGACGATGCGGGAAAAATGAAGATGTGCTGTTGGTAGAGGAGGGCAGAATACTGGTGCCAACTCGAACGCAATCACAGCCAAGGACAACTTCAACCATCTGAGGCCTAGCTTGGACATCCGGCTGCTTACTCTGTAGGAGGATAGACCTCAAACCAAATCTTGCGTATGTCCTCTTCTCTATTCTTTGTCCATCCGACTTATAATGGAATCTCAGCCTATCGATGGCTGCTCAACGCCTTTCGTCCAGTTGTCTAACCCTAAAGATCTGCCTTCTACAATGGAACATCATATCTAGCTGCAGCGGTACTCGAAACTCTCCGGTAGCAAAGAAACTCAGTGGTGCAGCCACTCTCGGCTCGTCAGCTTTGCCATCTGAGTGGCTACTCTGGCACTCGAGAATCTGCCTGGCGTTAAAATATCTACCCTCTTAAACTCTCATCATCCTTGTCAAACGGTTGACGACCCAAGCCCCCTCCAAGAATTTTATCACGCTCATCTCATTCTACAACTGCATCTGATTCGTGAATAGACTTTGCGTTTATTATATCTCTGTCATCACCTGGCGTCCATTTATCTACATTACCTCCTTTTCTACGTATTGTTGATGTATCGTCTTCAGAACCAAGCTGTTAATTGTCTGTGTCTCCACAACACATCGTCCCACGTCATGTTCATTTTTGCCCTCCCTTCCCCTCTTTTGCAGCCGTGCTGCACACTTCTGTCACATGGCCGCCTTCTGGCACCAATTTTGGGTCCGCGATATGATGGAGTCGAGGCGTCTGAGGACCGTTCGGGCTATTGAACGCATTATCACCACCACCTTCAAGCCCGCTAGATATACCAGCAATTGCAATCGCGCCAGTACCTGTATGCGCCCATTGCTGGAGCTCTCAGCTGCTCTTGTTATATGCAACCTCCAACATCTTTACAATGCCCGCATCGAGCTGAGCATCTTCTCTCAATGACGCGCACAACATTAGGACCCCATTCAATCTCGATTGCCTTACCTTATTCAAGATTCACCACATTTCCCTTGGCATCTCAAGATTCGTTATGGCTATCAACGCCTAGACCTTTAGTGTATTATAGGGTCTGATGTCTTACTGAGATTTGCAGTTGGCAATTCTTCAACTCTGGTGTAGAATTCTTGTCATCAGCAAGCTTAGTCTTTGCCTTTCTTCGTGTGTCATTTCTCTGTCGTTTTCAACTTGATTTTCTGACTGAAATTAGCTGCTGACATCTTGGGGTCTTATTTAAGGGTAGCAGAGCCTGCAGACTCCAATGGTTTTAATACAGCAGGCAAGAGGTTGAGGTGAGTTATCTCAGATTGAAAATATTTTTGTGCCGGTGATCAGTCCATGCAGCAGAGCCACGTGTGATCCTGATGGCATCAAAAATCCAATTATGGGTCCCTCGTCGCTGAAACGCCCTTGCACCTCCTGTACCTGTAATAACAAACTTGTGAGTGCTGATTGTTTACTAATGTATTGATTGTAGTATATGGATCTTTCCGCATGTCATAGGTTACGGCCAAGTCGGAGGTCCTTACCATCTGGGCCATACCCGAATATTCTAGATTTTATGACGTCTGCCATTATATATTGTAAGCTGCTCCCTTTCGGACCACCCTTTCTCCTCCTCACCTTCTATTCACGCACATGCTTAGACCTACGATGCCAAGGCAAACTCCACCATCTGGTACTTTCATTCCCGCAAGTGCCTTATTCCTCTCTGAGAAGTCGCTGACATTGTCATCTAGGAAATCATTCCCGGATATCCAAAGGTAATAGATTCATCTTCCTTAGCTCAAAATCTGACGAATCATCCAGAGAATGTGGCTCCTGATGTAGCCCAAGCTACCAGTCGACCATCCAAAGCCAGCCGTTCGCATGCAAACATTCTACACAACGCAGCTCATGATCTCAAGACTACGGGTGCTAAACGCAACCGTGCTTTCAATGATATTGGCTCTCAGAGCGAGAATCATGCTCCTCCAAAACGACTGAAGAAAGACAATACCTACGTAACCTTTTTAAAGATTCTATGCATAACTTTTATTGATATTCAGACGAAATACAGGACATGTCGTTCACTCCAACTCATGGCTCATCAAGCACGGAAAAAGTCCAGCTCGGTGCTTATACTCCTCTATTGGCCTCTAACATTTCTCGCCACTCAGCATCAATGATTCGGTATGGTATCTTTGTTTAGGCAGATGCCTCTGACTTACATTCGGTTTAGCAAACCAGAGCCAACGCCTCTTTACACTAATCAGCTCCATCAAGGTAATTCTTCTACTTAATCTTTAGTAGACTGCTACTGAATTTAATCATTGAAAATAGAGAATGGTGATGAATCTGAAACCGAAGAGGAGAGCATTATCGGTAAGTGGTCGCAATCTTGAATCTAACATTACGGCCTCTTGATGTTTACGAACAGATGACAATGGTGGTCGCGAGATTACGGAAGATGATTATAGGCATACAGATGCCTTGGAGATCCAGCATACTCGTAGCCAGAATGCTCTTGATGTATCGAAGCCTCATTTACAACCAGATGGTGAGTATAAATTCATTACCCTTTTTCCTCGACTGACATCTATCACATCGGCCTTCTGTTCAGCAATCCATGGAACCATTCTCAACGAGGCGATGAGGCGACTCCGCGAGTACATGGTGTGCGTTAATTGCTTCCCATCTATGGAACAAGCTTCGGCCTGCCTCAACGACGCTGTAACTATATTGAAAGCTGATGAGCAAATCGCAAACATCGGTATGTGCTCCTATTGCATATCCATAAGATTGTTTCACTCATAATACATTGATTAGATGACATTCAAACCGATCTTATGCGCACCGAAGTATGTCCAGATCCTTGGTACGAAGATCAGTCTCTCATGCCTCTGTGTCCTAGGTGATCAACGAAGCTTCCCGATATCTCAACGTTCTCAAGAACATCTGCATCAAATCTGTAAAGATTTACTATGCGGATGCAGTTTACCCTCCGGAGTATATTGAAGGGAATCAGCAAGGATACTTCAACCTCATTGCAGAGAGGATTGAATCCCTCATCGGTGAGGAATCCCTATTTCATCTCGGCGAGAAAGACGATGAGGTCGGTCTCTCTCCCTGCTCCTTGGGTTCCCGGCATTACTCACTTCTTGTACAGGGTAGACATAGCAACATGATGCATCCGTGCATCTACCATGTCTGTCTCGACTTCTACTATGGCTCTGGCCCGGACGCGTTGGCTCTGCAAATTCCGTACATCTTCCAGGACAGCATCCCGGAGCGTGCAGTTGCACTTGTCATAACTGGTGTACGTGTTTCTCCGCATTTATAGCAAGATGATGTGGCTGAGCAAAATGTAGATCTACAATGCTCTTGATGAATACCGTTCCGGAGAATATATAGAGAAGGAGCTTACAGGTGATAACGACTGTCAAGAGGATTATGAGGCGGCTATCGACCTAATCAAAGCGATCAAAACTAGCCCCTATCACAATGATAAATGGATCAACTGTCGTCGACAATGGGCTCTGGATGGCAGGTTCGTATCCATCTCCTCTGATATGCGTATACTCAACTATTTTTAGGAATCTTCTCAAGCCTGCAAAGCCAGAGAAAAAACCTCGAAAGGTTTTCCGTCCTTATCTCGACTAGATCAGTTGCTTCTGAGCTGCTATCAATTGCCTCCCTTTTAAAACAATATCTGTGTATATAGTGATCTCAATATATGGATTTTCTTACTAAATATACCATACTTAAGCAAATTTAGGGCAAGATTGTTGTGAGTCTCAACCAGGAGTTAGACACTTTGCAGCAAGGGCATGGTTGCGAATGGTAAAATCAAGTGATTCCGAGGTCAGATCTTGGCCAATTTCATCAGAGCTGAAGGTACTTCTCGCTAAATACACCATTTGCTCAGTGCAGCCACAGTTGCCCTTTCTAAAACCAAGCCAATCTTTGTATAAGATGGGCGCAAAATGCTGAAAGACAGTGATCAATTCTCATACAATTAACTAAATATAGATATGATGACCTTGTGATTCTGGAACGTCATGCAAATTCTCGTAAATTGATGGATAATTCTAGTAAATTGATGGATAATTCTTCAGCAATTAGCGCTCTGTAAATGAGCACTTTTCTTGTTCAGATAATTTTATAAAAAGTGTAAATCCAGACAATTCTTGCTAATTGTAGATAATACAGGAGAAAGTTAGGAGAATTCCCGTTTATCTATCACAATTACCAATTTCAATTTTTCCTGATGAAATTCAAAGAAACGAGACCTCTCACGAGTCAAAAAAGACCTACGATATACTCTTCATGACCCGGGAGAAAGTGAAGATACTACAAAAACGAGTAAGGCGCCTTGAACGAGAGAAAGCGGCAAAAACAACGCTCTACCACCAACAAGTTAAACAAGCCGAAAGCGCGAACATGGCTGCCGCCAAGATTTTTAGTGATCTGGAATCTTTCACGGCAAGCACTGAAAAGAAGTTAACTGAAGTTCACGATACCAACATGAAGAAATGGGAAAAGGAACAACGTACCTTCAAGAAACTCCGCCTTAAGGTCAAACAGCTGGACTCTCAGCGCCGACAAGCACAAGAGTCCCTTCGTAGCGCAAATTTTAAGTTGAAATCTTTAAAAACATTTAGGTCAACCAAGGAAGGCATATTCACTCCGGAAATGCGCGAGCTAGGCCGCAGACTCTACTCTCTCGGATGCAGTGCCGAAAACGTTGGTGAAGCGATCAAAACTTGCGCTGACGCTTTTGGAATATCTGTCACAAAAACACCAAGCCGAAGGTCGGTCCTTCGATTCCGAGATGAAGGTGGTTTTTATGGCTTGATACAACTAGGCCGAGAAATATCTCACTCCGAGCGTAAGATCTTTTCAAATCTAAAAATATATCATTATGTTTTAACGCTTTGACATTTAGGAATGGGAGAATGCAGTGACGGAACCACTGACCGAAAGACTACTTATGAATCCCATCATGTAACTTACAAATGCCCAACATATCTCCCAGATGTGGACGACTCAGACTCCTCAACGTGGACCCATCGAACTCGCTTCGTGACCGTTGAACCAGCCGTTGACCACACCGGAAAGACTCAGTTTGAAGGTACCCAACACCTTGCTGCGGAGATCGCGGCAGCGTATTCAGATAGTCCTCTTGCAAAGGGCGACGGGAAGACAATGTCAGCTGACGACTGGATTCGAAAAGAAGAATTTCAGAATATGGATCATGCAGCGGACGGGAAGAAGAAACTCGAATTCTGTACAAAATGGAAGAAAGAGGTGCTCACAGAGGATCTTGGCAACGATTTGTTAGATTATTTGGAGACTGGAGAGCTTCATTCTCGCCTAGCTTCATTGTCAGATGAGGACCTGGCTAAAGCAAAAGCGGATGCAACGTACTTTCATTTGATTCTTGTTAATTCTACGATTCTAATATTTTTAAACAGCTCCCTTTCCACTTCACAGGCGGATATTGATCGAGAGACCTCTCGAAAACTTCTAACCCATGCTCTTGGTGAAGGTGCTCTTGAAGTTATGCCTGCCGCTCTCCGCGATGCGATGCTTGCAATTACATTTGCTGGTTGCTGCGCTCATAAGGATATGAATGCCTTTAAGTACGGTGTGGCTGCACTGGAAGAGATGTGGGAGAAAGAAGGTAAAACTCCACCTATTTTACTTGCCAACAAAGCAAATGCTTCAACTATCCGCCTTGGCGACCCAGACTCGGCTGCAGTTCGAGCTGCTGAAACCTCGAGCACTCGTGGTGGCGTCAAAGCCACAATGCTTGCTGGTGCTCTCTTCAACCATTCTGATGACAAAAAAGGCTACCAGGATCTCCACAGGCGATTCATGGCTCTGAACAAATTGCTGCTTTACGATATTGTTGACAACTCTCGGTTTGCTGATACTTCAAATACTCGATTCCAGTCAAATACCTACGGTTCAGCGGAGCTCATCACCCATCTACCCCTATATCACGAATTGATGGAGGAAGTAACCGATGGAAAGGTGAAACCGGGCTTCAACCACCTGGAGAGTAATCTCTACAAAGCGCTTCATGACATCCCGACCCTGACAGAACTGGCAGCAATTACCCTCTATGGTGTTGCAATCTCGTGGCCTTATCTTCGAACTGTTCGTGGTGATGGCACTGACGCCGTACGGAATATCCTTGATGACGACCTAATTGAACTTCACCGGAAGATACCTGCTTTTTGCGAATCTATTGCCGAGAACCCCAATCAATTACTCCAGGAGCCGTCTTCAACTAACTTCTCAATGGTCACACTTGACGGCCGCCCATGGATGGATCCCTCAGCGGTGATGGCTATCCGAATTCTTGCTTCCGAGCTTCCTGAACTTAAATCAGCCATCTCGGCAATTTTCTCTGCTGCAGCTAAAGGCTGGCGACAATTCACTCAAGAGTTCATTTCTGGTGGTCCTTTCGACTTGCTCACACCTGAACAACGCTCGGAGCTGTTTATCCCTGCAACCAACGACGTCAATGAAGGAGCTTTGGGCTCATGGAGAGTTTCGCGTCGCTCAAACCCAAATATCACTGCTGCCGGTTTCTCAAACAAGACGCGCTATGAGCGTAACAATACTGACCGTTTTATTGCCAAACTATGTGATGATGCTGACCATTGTTATGTCCGACAAGAGGTTCGGAGGATTGGAGCAAGTGGAGAAAATACACGATTACAGGAGAATCTTCTTGAAGCCCAGCGAAAACGTGCCGAAGCAAACCGCCTGAAGAAATCAGAAGCCGCCCGCAAGAAGCGCGAAGAATTGGAGCGTCTCTCGCAAGTCGGCCTCATCATGGACCACGACATCATCATGCGAATGACAGTTGTCCAACTCAAAGATCAAATTAAAATTCACAAGCAAATTTTGGCCGACCCTATTCTCGGAAAAACACTACAAAAGGACTTGAAGACCAAAGCTGTTCTCCAAGTGGCGGTCCTTTCTGCTGTTGAACAAAATAAAGAGTAAGATCATTACTCAAGCGCCCACATCAGCAAAATCACAGGCACTTTCCCTTTTCGGTTTAGCACTTTTTCGAAGTGATTGTCACTTTTAAGCACATTTATCAACACTTTTCAAACTT
>MU157852.1:0-15106 GCA_015657495.1 Crepidotus variabilis | reverse complement strand
GTAATTTAGTAGGCTACGGTAGATTAATTAGCTCGCCAGTAGCACCTAAACGAAATTGCAAAATGTCTTTTTTCTCAATTTTTGTGATATTCGATTGTCTCGCTTTTTAGACCTTTTCGTCTTTTAAAAGTATCTCGGGTCCCTGAAAAGCACCTTTTTCGGTACGATGGCCTGGGTTATAAAAGCGGCCAGGTACTTTCAGCTTTTCATCACTTTTCATCACTTTTCGTCTTACAAAAGTGCCGAAAAGCTCCGAAAAGTGAGCCTGTCATTCTACTGATGCATCAGATGATTGACTTGTTGATAGTCAGATAGAAGCCTTCCACCGCCTTATATCTATTCCACAAGGTCAAGAGTCTATATCAGAGCCATCAGCACCTGACGAAGTAGACCAGAATGCCCCAGAACCTGAGAATGATCCGGAAGATGATATCGACGAAGATGACTACTTCTGAGCTAAAAAATGGGATGAGTGGTACAGACTGTTCCTCGTGCTATGAGCTCATGTGGCCGAAAATTCATCTCAATATTACCTCTGTAATCCTTTAAGGTGCCTCTATAGGTTTTCAATATTTATCACCTTTGTTGCAACTTCCTATTACTAAATTCTCCGACGCTCTGGAGCGCTGGCAGCTTTAAGTCGCTCGGTTGAGAGTTTCCTCAGTTTTTATGAGCCCAGGTAGCACAGAATTCTACTGATACAATTTAAATAGCATAATATACAATTCTCTCAACTCCAAAATGTCCGAATAAGCTTGACGCTGCTGTGAATGGGCGGGAACCATCGAGAACCGGCGACGATAGGGTGTTCAGAGGAAGCCAAACACAGACAAATACCACGCTTTCTATAGCCGCATTGCCCATCCCCAATATCACGGACCTGCAGTCGCTACAGTCTCGAATTGCCATTCGGCGCCATGGCACGCAAGCCGATATCAACCCTCTGAGTCGGCTATGGTGAGCCTTGCCATTCAGCAGGCCAAAGGGTTCCCATAACATTCTGTAATAATTTTGGTTGCGCTTCATCAGGCGCTGTCAAGGCACGCATCGACTACAATGCCGGATTATCTGAATACTCCCACTTCGCTCCCGTCCCTGGTATCACTTTCTGATTCGGGTTTCCCTCCAGAAGATCCACACCGACGCTCCTGAGTGCGTTGACGCACCACTCTGGATATCCAGCCTTTCCAAAGTACTGTGCAAAAAATGTTTGGAGATAATCGGGGAATGTTCCTGCGATGATAGCTTCTCGGGCTCGGCCCATGACTTGTGCTTGGAAAACAACATTGTGCATCGTTATGGCTGCGTCTTTTGTTAAATTTTATGGAGGACTTGGGGTGAAAAATGAAGTACCGTGTGCTGCTGCTGTTTCGTGTGTTATCGTATGGTGGAGGATGGCTCGAGATACTTTGTCTTTGCAAGTCGGACAAGGGCATGAGTCGTCGATCGGTCCAAAATCCTTCGTATGTTTGCTAAGCCCTAGGGAGAGATGGCGAATGATTTGTCAGAAATGAGTTGTTATAAAATTCAACATGGAACCCAAATTACTTAAATTCAGAGGGCCGCTGTGTGTTAGAGCCACGCCAAACCGTGCAGTGCGTGTTGGGAAGACACAATCTGCCTGGAATTTATTCAGCGATAAGCTAATATGCAGGACCAAGCATACCATATCAACCCCAAGGGCTACACAAACAAGAAGGTCCTCTGCGAAGCCAATGCCCATGGAATACCGTGGTCCTAATAGAGCGTGAATAGGATAAAAGCTATCTAAAGCATCAGACTGACTTTCATCTGGTAGTTTGTCTGCACATTGCTTGATACTGTGTCCGTGAAAGGGCTTAGAGATATCATTTTCGTTAAGCAACGTGGCCGTACATTCTCCAAAATACATCTGCAACGCTCTTCAGTGCTTGCATTCGGCATTCGGGAATATGACTCACCTTTTTCTTCCCCACCACTGAGCCCTCCGATTGCATATCCGGCCACACCGTCTTTACGAGCGACCATCATATCCAAACAACGATCTCGGAGATGGGGATTGAGACCACCCTGGACGATTGCAAACAAATTCTGGGAATCTTTCTTGCCGGATTTATTATGTTGAGCAATACATCTGTCAAGCCACCGGACTGATCTCTCCATTGCTTCTTCAACTCGAGGCCCAGTGGTCAAGCTGGACACTAATGACGAGATAATCAGCCTGATATTTAGCATTTGACGACAGATTTAGGCACAAACCTACATCATCAAGCTGCATAATAATATCGGCGCCAATTGTATGTTGTATGGAGATACTCTCCTCTGGCTGAAGAACAGTCAGTCGTGTTTCTACCGGACAAATGCGGCTCACCGTCAACATGGTAGGTTCTCCAGTGAATGGGCTTGCGAATAAGGCGCCCTCCTCGGTAATCGTGGTGAACTTGCTCAGGGATACAAGTTGAAATCCGCCACTGTCCTGTCCAAGAAGTTAGGTTACACTTTAGTAGGCACGATAAGTGCGTACGAAGCCGGCACACGAACGGTCAGCAAGTTGCGATTCCAACCCTGGAACCTGTGGGCTCCTCCAGCGGTTTTGAGAACATCCAAACCTGGGCGTAGGTTGAGATGATACGTGTTGTTCAGAATCAAGGTGACCCCCAAAGATTCCATTTGTTGGGATGTAAGCCCCTTAATTGCAGCTTGAGTTGCAACAGGCATGAATGTTGGCAGCATTGTAACTCCATCTGAAAAGAAAATGTAATTAAACGAAGAGCCAAAGACAACAGCTAACCAACATACGAGCCAATTTCATACGAGAAACCCGAGCTTTGGTAGTTTTGCACTTGGCAATTACTTCGAATTCCATCGCAATACGTTTTGCCAGAGTGGAAGCCAGATTTGCCGACTCGAGAAACTGAAGAACAAATTTTGATCGGCCAACTGCTCGGATATACCACGTGGGAAGTATTAGCCAAGTCAAACACCGCCACGAAGACACAACATCACCGTCGTTACTCGCAAACCTCCATCCATGTTCCGCGCTGCCCTGACAGCGCACATTTTTCTATTGCTTCCATGTATACAGGCTTTTTACTTGCCTGGCGCAGCGCCACACAGTTATGCTCAAGGTGACAAGGTAGACTTGTTCGTGAACGCCTTGACGCCCATGATGACTGGCACAACTGGCTCCAAACTGGTATGTTATCATATCAAATCTCAACAAGAAAATTCAATTGACTAGGCACTAGAAATCCTTGATTAATTGTAAAGTACCGCGCTGGGTGTCGACTCGAAAGATTTCTGACCTGTCTCCCCTTTAGATGACTATTACAATCGGAAGTTTCGATTTTGTGAGCCAGACGGTGGCCCTAAAACACAACCAGAATCGCTCGGTTCAATTCTTTTTGGAGACAGAATATTCAACTCTCCGTATGATGTATGTGCCCTTTACCCTCTTCGTTAAAAAGGTGACGCGAATAGCGCATTCCCAGATCAAGATGCTTCAAGAGAACGGGACGTGTCGAACACTTTGTCAAGTAGATGAAGTCACCGGAGAGGAAGCAAAATTCATCAATGATCGCATTAGAGAGGACTATGCGATTAATTGGCTAGTAGATGGGCTGCCAGCAGCAGAGATGAAGTTGGATGTGCGGACGAAGGAGCTGTTCTTCGACATGGGCTTTAACCTTGGAAACAACGAAGGCAAGATGCAAAACGTACCTGCTCTCAACAACCACTATGAAATTGTTCTGAGGTACGCATATTTGCATATCTCTTACTATCCCAAATGGCTAATATTTTCCTCTAGGTATCACAGACCCACTCCGGAAACGTTTCGGATTGTTGGGGTGCTGGTTTGGCCCGCAAGGTAAATCGTACTATGAGCGTAATAGTGCATCACTGAACTCTTTTCGACAGTATTGGAGGTCCTCAAACATCCACACCCAATTGCGATATCGAAGGCTCTCAGCCACTTCTTCTCAGTGAAGATTCCCCGCAATCTATCCGTTACACATACAGAGTAATGTGGAATGTGCGTGTTCCTGATTGTTTCATCGAAATACGCCGTTGAATGCGTTGTTAGGAATCTGATACACCCTGGGCGACCCGATGGGACAACTATCTCCACATTTTCGACCCTCGTATCCATTGGTTCAGTCTTATCAACTCTATTGTCATTGTTGTATTCCTCTGTGTCATGGTTTCCATGATTCTCTTCCGTAGCGTATCAAAAGATGTAAGAATTTTTCGCTTGTATACGGCCCAACTGTCTGACTGTGTCTTGACTTAGATTCACCGCTACAATGCTATTGATATCAGCGTGAGTTCTTTTGCGTTTTTATCTTAATACTTCGACTAACTTTGCTTCAGGAAGACGTTCAAGAGGACTGGGGATGGAAACTTGTCCATGGCGAAGTTTTCCGATCACCTAAAAACCCGCTGCTGCTTTCGGTCATGGTCGGAAATGGAGCCCAGTTATGTGCCATGGTTGCGGTCACTCTAGGTCTTTTTCTCCGGTTTCTATCCTCGGGTTTGTCTAATCAATTTACTTCTGTTTAGTCTTTGCACTTCTTGGCTTCCTATCGCCCTCGAACCGGGGATCTCTTGCCACCGTTATGATGGTATTTTGGTCTTTCTTCGGAAGGTACCCTTATTCTAGAGTTTCTTCGAAGCTTAGGCACTCATTTTTATTTTATTTAGTGTCGGAGGATACATCTCAGGCCGCGCTTACGCAAGCCTTGGTGGAAACAATCGTAGAAAAAACGCGTTTATCACTGCGACAGCCCTTCCATCGTATGTACGTTTTCCTGCCCGTAAGGTTTGCCAAACTAATATTTATGCCAGATTCATTTTTGCAATCGTCTTTCTACTCAATTTCTTCCTCCTGACTGCCGGCTCGTCCGGCGCTGTTCCTTTTGGTGGGTTCACTAATCAACCGTTGCGTTTTCGCCATGTAACTTTTTTACACCATAGGAACGATGGTCCTCATCATCCTGCTCTGGTTCGGCATTTCCGCCCCATTGTCCACTGTTGGATCTTGTTTCGGTTCTAGGAAGGGCGTATGTGCCTATAATCTCTCCATTACCTCGTATACTGATACAAGTAATACTCAGGCTCTGGAGAATCACGTCCGTGTTAACCCTATTCCGCGCCAAATCCCCCCAGGCCCGAAATACTTGAAGCCATGGGTATGTTCTATCTACTAAATAAGTTCTGCCTTATTCTGAGTTTTTGAATAGGCTTCGGCCCTCTTGAGTGGAATACTGCCTTTCGGTAGGTGTTGATTGCTGCCCTCCTTTCCCTTTGTTGACGCAGATCACCCACAGGCGCTGCCTTCGTGGAACTCTACTTCATGCTTTCCAGCCTTTTCGCATCTAAGGCCTATTACGCTTTCGGCTTCCTCGCATTAACGGCAGGTGTAGTCGCACTCACAACTGCGACAGTCTCGATTCTTTTTACATACTTCTTACTTTGCTCTGAAGAATATCGGTTCGTTTTTATCCATTCCTTGGACTAAAGCTCAGTAATACTGACCTCAGCACCTTCAGATGGCACTGGCGATCTTTCGTTATTGGAGGCGGAAGTTCGTTTTGGATTCTCGCATACGGCATTTTCTACTGGGCATCTCGCCTGAGACTCGACTCATTGTCCAGCGCAGTGTTATATATGGGCTATCTTGTCCTCATCGCCTTGCTGAATTTCCTCATCACCGGTACTATAGGCTTTCTGGCGTCATATTGGGCCGTTCGCAAGCTGTACACTGCGATTCGTATTGACTAGAGAATCTAGGTCGCGTATTTGTGTTCCTTGGTCTGATGTTCTGAGTAGAACCTTCTCAGCTGTGGTCAAAAGTGAAGAAGTCCGTAGCCCAAATAGAGACCCTATGACTTATCCGAATAGGTTCGAAGCTCAAGTAGCATGGAACTGCACCAGTTCACAGTTGGGGTCATGAAGTATTTTGCACCATGACCAGAGATAAAACTATTGTCCATAAATGCCAGTGAAACCAAAGTCAGCATGTGCTTTCGCGAGAATACACCGAAACGAAATATCAGGTGGAGGACGCCACAGGGAAAAATCCGCAAGTCGCAAACAAGTTTTCTCTGACGCCCTATATTTCAATTGGCTTGACAAGAAACGTCGCAACCACGTGTCCCATGTCCCATCGAAGAAACTCAATGTGCCTATCCACAGCGCCGGGAGTCATTGGAGGGACGCAAGCCCGACGGCATCTAAATTTGGACTGGAATTGATCCAATCTCCTTACGACAAGCTTCGGCCAAGGCTGCCACTTTGACGCGCGACCACGGCTGCCTCTTCGAATTTTGTGTTGAACATACCTGTACGTGTACGACTTACGGCGACATATCTAGACTTTATCATTCTTACATCTGTATAAAGAAGAAGATGGCTTGGCTTTTCTGGGAGTTAATATCACTGACATGGATCCTGCAGATCTGAGCGAGAAAGCGAAGAGCAACGTTTACAACGGTGGAGCCATTCAACGCGCTTGGTATGTTGGTCCATTTTCCAGTGGCCCCTTTCTTTGACTAATCTTCTGTAGGTGGCAGCGAGTTCCTTTTGCACCAACCACGCCAACGCCATCCCCACAGTCTCTCGATGATGCGCCTCTCATTCCCGAAGTCTCTGCAAATCCCCTTTCTTTGATTACTTTCGGCTGGCTTTCCCCTATCCTTGGACTGGGTTACACTCGCCCTCTTCAAGCCGAAGATCTTTGGCGCCTCCAAGAAGACCGAGGCGCAAAAGAGATCTCCCAGAAGATCGTTGACAGCTGGGATCGTCGCGTGGCCCAAGCGAACGAATGGAACGCTCGTCTCGAAAGAGGCGAAGTACGCGGAAAGCGCAAAGATCCCAGTCTGGTGTGGGCATGTAACGACGCCGTCAAATACTGGTTCTGGAGCGCAGGCATTCTCAAAGTCATCAGCGACGGCGCGACCATTACCAGTCCACTTGTTGTCAAAGCCATCATCGATTTCGCAACAGAGTCCTACATTGCTCATCTACAGTCTTTGCCTGGGCCGCCAATTGGCAAAGGCATTGGTCTGACATTCACACTCTTCGCACTGCTCTTAATTTCATCCATCGCTGGACATCACTACTTTTATCGAGCAATGAGCACCGGCATTCTCCTGCGGTCGGGGCTCATCACGGCAATCTACAATCGGTCCCTCATTCTCACAACACGCGCTCGGTCGGGTGCCTTTGGATTATCAGCTGGCAAACTCACCAACCACATTGCAGTCGATGTATCTCGCATTGACCTTTGTGCGTGGTTCGTGCATAACGTATGGACAAGTCCTATCCAGCTGCTTGTATGTCTGGCTCTATTGATCGTCAATCTGGGCTACAAGAGTGCTTTGGCGGGTTTTGCGGTGTTCATCCTTGCATTTCCAATCCAGATCGGAGTCATGAAGAAGACGTTCGCGGTTCGTCGTGCTGGGATGGGATGGTCAGATAAACGGGTTAGAGCCGTTCAGGAAGCGTTGAGCGGGATGAGAGTCATCAAGGTCTTCGGATGGGAGGGAGCTGTTGGGAAGAAGGTGAAAGGTTTGAGAGTGGTGGAGGTTGGGTATACCAGGACGATGTGGATAATTCGATCTATCAACAATGCGATCGCGCTGAATATCCCAACTGTCGCAAGTGTCATTGGCTTTGTGACCTACTTTTTGACGGAAAAGAACTTGGATCCTGGTGTGATTTTTACGGCTTTCACGCTGTTTAATCTGTTAAGGATGCCTTTGATGTTTTTACGTGAGTGCTCGTGTTTCATCTATTCATTTACCATTGGCTAATACCTACTTGATTTACTCTTAGCGATGTCGATCGGAGCCCTCGCAGAAGGAAAGAATGCAATGCAACGCCTCAAAGTTGTTTTCGAGGCCGAAGTTATGCCATCCTCTGGGTCTACCACTTCTCCCTCTTCATACACCATCGATTCCAAACTCCCCTATGCCCTCAAAGTCTCCAGTGCCACCTTTGCATGGGATGCCCCACCCCCTGACCCTGAAGAAGAGCGTTTGGCATTCAAGAAGCTCAAGGAAGCAGCGCTTGGTGGTCCTCCTGCTATGGGTCCTGGAGGCGGTGGTGGTCGTCCTCAGAAGAATCCCAACGCTGAACGAGAAGCTGAGGAACTCAAGAAAAAAGCCGAGTTGGAGAAAGAACAAGCATTCAAAGTCCAGGATATCAATATGACCATCGCGCGAGGCTCACTTGTCGCCATCGTCGGTTCAGTTGGCTCAGGAAAATCCAGCCTTATCAGTGGATTAATTGGTGAAGGCGGTCGACTCACTACTGGAACGGTGCAGTGGGGAGGTCCGATTGCGTATTGTCCTCAAGTTCCTTGGATCATGAATACTTCTATCAAATCCAACATCCTCTTTGGCCTGCCTTATCGACCGGAGGAGTATACGCGCGCGGTTAGGACCAGCGCCTTGTTACAGGATTTGAAAATGTGGGATAGGGGTGACGAAACGGAGGTTGGAGAGAGAGGGATAGCATTGAGCGGAGGACAGAAAGGAAGAGTCGGCGTCGCGAGAGCTGTCTACAGCGCGCTTGTGAGTGGAGAGGGTCGAGAAGCGAAGCAAGTTTTGGTTTTCGACGATCCGCTTTCGGCGCTTGATGCTGGTGTGGGACGAAGAGTGTTTTGGGATGTCCTCAGAAGGGGGTGGGATGACAAAGATGAGAAAGTGACGAGGATTTTGGTTACACATGCGCTGCATTTCTTGAGGCATGTTGATTATATTTACGTTATGGAGGATGGACGGATCAAGGATGAGGGGACATACGATGTCTTGGTGACGAGGGAAGGGGACTTCGGGAAAATGTTGAAAGAGGTGGGCCGAGGAGAAGAAGACGATCAGTATGAGGGACACAACGACGTGGATATGGTCGATGCAAAGTCCACTAAAGACCAAGACGAGGACCAAGACCAAGAAAAAACCCCTATGATGCAGGCTGAAGAACGCACAACGGGAGCTGTGTCTTTGTCTACTTATCTTGCTTACCTCGCTGCTGGAAAGGGTCGTATCATCGCTCCTGTCACTGTCTTCTTGATTGTGTTGATGCAGGCCGCTTTGGTTCTCGGGAGCTATTGGCTCGTCTGGTGGGGAGAAATGAAGTGGGGCAAGAGCGAGGGATTCTACATGGGTGTATATGCGGGACTTGGTGTCATTCAAATGCTGTTCACATTTGCAGTTGGCTGTTCGTTCGCGTTATTCAACTACTTCGCCGCTCAAAGGTTGCATGAAGTTCGTTTCCTTAGTATCACATCATTTTGCATTCGCTGACGAGATCGACTTTCTAGGATGCGCTTAACAGACTCTTACATGCTCCTATGTCATTCTTTGATACGACGCCTTTGGGCAGAATCATGAATCGCTTTTCAAAGGATATCGACAGTGTCGACAATTTACTTGGAGGTAATATATTCATTAGAAAACTCTAGCACTCATAACTGACTTGGACCTAATGCACTTTTGCATTACAGACTCCATCCGCATGTTCCTTGTCACTCTGGCTTATATCTTTGGTGCCATTGTGTTGATCTCCATTGTCTTGCCATGGTTCCTGATCGCTGTTTTTGCGATTTTGATTCTCTATGTATATGCAGCAGCTTTCTATAGAGCTAGTGCCAGAGAGTTCAAGGTAAATTTCCCTGTCTTTTATATATTCTAGGTTTTGAAAGTTTGCTTGGTGTCTTTCTACAGCGCCTCGACTCAATCCTCAGGTCCTCAGTATACACGCACTTCTCGGAGACTTTGACAGGTTTATCGACCATTCGTGCATATGGAGAAACAGAGAGATTCAAGACTCTGAACGAGAGACACTTGGACATCGAGAATCGGGCGTATTGGATGACGGTGGTTAATCAGGTAGGCATCTGTTTTGATGTGTGCTTTGAGCGACCGTAATTAACAATCCTTTGTTAGAGATGGCTTGGATTCAGACTCGACTTTTTAGGCGCTCTCTTGACGTTTGCCGTTGCGATGATGGCAGTAGGCACGCGGTACAGTATCTCGCCAGCTCAAACGGGTGTCGTCCTCTCGTATATCCTCAATGTCCAACAACTGTATGCTCCTTCTTTTTTTCATCTACCCTAATAAGGCTCATCTTCGTTCAAGGTTTGGTATGATGGTCCGCCAGCTAGCAGAAGTCGAAAACAACATGAATGCTGCTGAGAGAATTGTGCATTATTCTCGTGATATCGAACAAGAAGCAGCGCATGAAGTTCCAGAAATGAAGCCCCCACCACAGTGGCCAGCACAAGGTCGGGTCGAGCTGGAAGATGTGGTAATGAATTACAGACCGGGTTTACCAGTCGTGTTGAAGGGTATTAGCTTGAGTGTGGGTGGCGGAGAGAAGGTTGGCATTGTTGGGAGGACTGGCGCTGGAAAGAGCTCAGTCATGAACGGTTAGCCTTTCCTCAATCCTCTTCTGCCCTGTCAATGTTGCTGATTTGATCGTCGTTTAGCACTGTTCAGGATTAACGAGATTTTATCTGGATCTATGCGCATTGATGATGTTGATATTACCAAGATTGGCCTGAGTGACCTTCGGAAAACGTTGGCAATCATACCTCAGGATCCCCTCCTCTGTAACGTTATCTCCTGTTCGTTCTGTGAAAAATCTAACATGTTGATGACAGTCTCCGGAACCCTCCGCTCAAACCTGGATCCTTTTGGCGATCACGATGATGCAACGCTTTATGATGCCCTCAAACGCGTATATCTTGCCGACACTCTCAAAAACGATACAGACGAAAAGGTAGAGAATGAGATCAACGAAAACACCTCAACACCCATTTCGAGAGGCTTTACCCTGGATAGTGCTGTTGACGATGAGGGTAGTAATTTCTCTGTTGGTCAGGTATGCTTTATCACGTTGACCTTAGGAAGATCATTCTAATCCTCTTCTTAGCGATCTCTTGTTTCATTGGCGCGAGCACTCGTCAAAAATTCGAAGATTATTGTTATGGATGAAGCCACCGCTTCTGTTGACTACGAGACCGATCGCAAGATTCAAGAGACGATCGCTCGTCAGTTTGCGGATCGGACAATCCTATGCATTGCTCGTAGGCTTATTTCCCCTTTTTTGTGGTGCTCTTGCTCACTTTCTCTTTAGATCGCCTTCGAACGATCATCTCGTATGACAGAATATGTGTCTTGGATGCCGGTCGTGTGGCTGTTAGTATTTTCGCCCTCAAATTATATCTTTGACCTAACGTTTTTGTAGGAGTTTGATACACCAGAAACCCTCTTCCGAAAGCCGAGCAGCATCTTCCGAGAGATGTGCAATCGCTCTTCGATCACTCTGGAGGATATCATTGCGGCGAGGCGATGGACAGTTGTTAATAAGGAGTGACTAAACACCTGAACATTGAACACGGTATCTAGAGCTCTTATTATACCCTTTTTTGAATTTGTATGTTTTTCGATACGAACGAGCTCAACCCGGCCTATCAACAAAATAAGCTCTTGAGCATGGTAATCGATCAACAGCACCATGCCAACTCCTCTAAGTACCCCACTGGATTGATGGCGCAATTTTTGAGCCTTTTCTTCCCCTCATGTTATTATTTACTAATAAGACTCTTGTGCTAATTTGTAGACTCGACTCCAGCTACTTGGGAGTGGGGGAAAATTGAAGAAAAAAAGCATTTAGTACGCTATCTTATAGGCTGTTACGAGCCCAGCTAATCCGGATTGACATACAGGACACGCAATCTTTCAGATATTCGTTATTTTACATGAGCCACTTTAACACTCCCCCAATGTTCCCATCCAAGTCCTTGTACTTTGCCAACTCAGTATGACCACCAACAGTGATCTTCGCCATCTCCACGCTCCCTCCTGCTGCCTTGATTTTGGTGAGTGTATCATCCACATCGTCGACGTGCACGAATACGACAACACTATTCTTGGGCCCCGGCGTTTGTCCTCCTTCAACTTCTGACGCCTTTACAAGCGTGCCTCCCATCGTCGGGTTGGAAGAGTTGATAAAGATGGCTCGGTCTTCAGCAGGGAATGCCTCGTTGGCAGGTCTGAATTTCCAGTTGAATATTGATTCATAAAATGTTTTGGCAGCGGGCACATTGGTGACGGAAACCTCGAGCCAGCAAGGGACGCCGAAGGCATGTTTTGAAGAACTGGACTCTGCGTTCGTGCTCATGGTGTCTTGAAAAAGACTTTGACCTGAAGAAACGAAGGCCTAAAGTAGCAGTGTGTTAGACCCTATTTCAGAATCAACACGTGGGTTCCACTTCAAGTTCATCTGCCGAAAACACTTTTGCACATCAAGGGCACGAGGAGAAAGAATTCCGATCCTCATTCTGACCAAGGCTTCTGCGACTTCTTTCTAGTTGGTTGCGTTGGACTTGTGACTCTTTAACTTGATGCAACCTAAGAATTTTTTGATTGCGCGCGTATTCTAGATAAGACTTGACAATTTAGGGTGGAGCACTCCAAGTACTCGTTAGCCTGTGGTCTCATTCCTCGAATGAGATTCTATGGCAGGTCGAAAGACTTGATCACCAGAACAAGGTTGCGTATGATATGCTATTCTTCCCCGTAATATATCAGAGGTGATCGATTTTTCGATCAATATGTATGATAGTCGGTATATGGAAAGGTATGAAACCTACAGATTCATAAGAAATCGTCTTAAAAAGCTGAGAGTATCTGAGAGTAGGCACTTACTTGGGCAGAGTTTATACCGCGATAACCTTGATTGAGCTCCTGAGGTCAAGGATTATCTTCGACCAATGAAAGCTCTGCCACCAACTTCTCCAACTCTTCCTGCCTCTGCGCATTTTCTTGCTGGGCAAAGACACCAACAATAACGCCAACACTCAAAGTTGTAGAGATGAGGGAATCCACTGGAGCGGATGGTGTCGAGTTGATTCTACAAGGCCGGGTCCAAATCAAGGTTAATGGCACACTGGATTTGAAGAATGATTTCTATATTTTGTAGGACGTTTACTCCAGAATTGTTTCAGGCTCTCAGGTCAATTCTGCATACGGAGAAAGCAGCCAAGTGAGGTTGATATACAAGTGGAGCTTGACCCTTTGCAACGTCCTTTGAGAAGACAAATGGACCTTCAATTGAGAGGATGTTGCCACGTCATGTCTAATCGCCTTCTACTGCACGGATTTGTTAGTAATTTTTTCGGAGATGGAAGACACCACTTAGTAAAGTACTGTCCCAATAATTGAGCAGAGTGTTAAGATGTGTTGGGAGCGGAAATAAATAGGAGGGAACTTGGATGGAGTCATCGAAACCAATGTTCACTGCATCCCTGATAGTCCTAGACTGGAGGACAAACTCTTTGGTGAATGCAGTACTGTAGTACTGTAGATCTAGCTTCTTCAACTTTATATTTGGGACAATAGTAAGCGGGACAGCGGGCGACTCTGCGTGGGGGATCACGTCTCGAACAGTAAGGCAAACAAGAGAGTGAGAATCCAGAAAGAAACTGGTCGGAAGGCTTTAAATGCCGAATAGCAAAAAGGAAGTGATAGTATTTCTTTTGATTTGAATGACGAAAGCATCTTTTTCGCTTTCTCGTGAACCCTTGAATCCTTGACCGAAACTCTCGGTTTCTCTAAAAGCCAAATTTGAAGATTTGTACAGGTGTTAATCTCGGAGAGCTGCAAGATCACCTTCCAGAAATTTGTAACACATACAGAAGCTACAGTAGACCGATAGTATCGTACCAGTGAATACATACGGTGTAGCGATAACTATCGTACCAGTGAATGTTCACTGGTACACTACTCAATTAGGAAAGAGTACTTGTAGTCGATGCTATCGTTCCAGTGAACTCACTCGGGCGAAGGTAGCGGCACGGACATGAGCCGCGGGAGCGCTGTGGCAAATATGGAAGCGTAGAAAACCCAGGCATTGGTTTTGACCAGCGGTCAACATGTATGTAATATAGGCTTAAGATTAAGATATAAAAGAGCGGAATGGAATGACCATTGAATGGAAAATGAATGCCGAAAATGAATGCCGTGACATGCAACAGTGAGGGTAAAAGGCCGTGGCTGAGTCGTGGTAAAGAATAAAAAAGAAAGGCTGGTGGGCCAAATCAACAGAGTGAAGCTAAAAACACTGCGAAATGTAGTAAAGGTGAGGTAAGGCACCATGGAGCAGTAGTGGAGATGGGCCGCGGGAACTGAGGACTGTCAGAACTGAGATCGTGCATTGGGCAATAGAGGGAGCAGCGCGGCAGGAACACAACTATTGAGAGACAAAAGGTCATGAACGGGGAAAGAGGGTTTGATAATAGCAGAACAAAAAGTATACTTTCAAGTAGTTTAGGCAGGTAAACCTCGCGGGGATTTAACCAGAGAAAGCCGCGACCGAAGAAATTTGGGGTGTAAGTCAATTGTCAAGGCAACGTGCGGATTACAAAAGAGCTAGGTATGGCAAGATATAAAGTATCTAAGAGGAGTATGTGTAGACGAGCGAGACTACTTGTCAACAGACATATGATTGGGATCTGAGGCAGCCACTCCCTGGCGTATTATATGTTGAAGACCACCATCAAGTTCCGAGCTCATGGTCCTTATAGAAGTGATGGCCTCTGCCGCGACAAATGCCGCTTTGGCTTCCGCTAAGTAAAGTCGGTGCGCGGCATCTTTGTAGCTGATGCCAAGTTGGGTTTGGAGTGCAAGCACCTTGTCAGGGGACAACCTGAGCCCCTATCCTAGCATGGTTACGCGTACGTATGTTCTTCTTATCTATGACATCGTTAGGCCTGCCCATTGCATCATCATTGCATCATCCCATCTCTCTCCATTGTAGTTATGTCACTCTCCACCTATGACATCATCCCTGATGTCATATGATGTCACTATGCCATACATACCGGTAGATAGTTTATCCGATGTAGTATATAGGCTGGTGGTGGATCAGTATGATCCCCCACCTGATTATCAACTTGGCTTCTGGGCTACTCTTCCCCTTACAGTATAATCAGGTCTCTAGGCAGTCTGCACCTTCCTACGCCCCATCAGGAAAAAGACTATAGCACTGCGCCGCTGCAGGTCAGCTTGGAAATAGTGAAGTCATTCAGTGACACTGACAGTAACTCAACAATATATAG